>JASFAX010002375.1:0-46221 GCA_030737875.1 Allium sativum | reverse complement strand
TTCAGACCCAGAACGGACTTGTAAATGGACTGTGTGTCTGACATCGGATTTCATTCTGTGTGACTGATATCGGTTGCATAGGATGGCTTGCCTGTGTGGCATGCTAAGATGCAAATGATCAAGGCTTCTGTTGAAAAGCAAAGTCTTGTGGTGATGATCAAAGCACGGCCTTTGTGGCGTAGCTTTGTGTAACGTTTACCTCGCGTGTTTCACACCAGGTATGAACCAAAAACGGGAGACGGACCTCAGGGAGGACTTGCGTTTCTTTCTAGCTAGAAGTGGCGTCAGTGGTTTTACACGCCCTGACGAGTTTGACTTATGTGGTTGTTGCTGTTGCGAGGCGCCTCAGATTGATCGGTCGTTCTCGAACCGATGGAGTCATTCGTTGGCTCGTTTACGCCCTAAAGGGCGGAGAGACGTATTGTTCAGGCATAATAATCCACTCCGTGTGGACCGGCCCTGACGATCCAAGGCCCACCTGAGTCTGGGACCTGAGACATGGGCTAGATTGTCTCGAATCGGTTGAGGATCTTGCCCCTAGCCTCGGTTCATAGATGGAAACCCAATTTCCAAATACGTGACTTTGCGGTTTTAGTTGTAATCCTATATATGGCGACATAGTGGCATGGGACGCTCATGTCGCCTATGATTGATACTTATGATTTGAAGTTGTTTTATGCACTATGCACTTATTATAGTATCAAATGATTTGTTTTAAACGTATCAAGCATTCTTTGGCTGTTATAAGGGAAAACCCTATCCCCCGGCTTGCGTTTGCATTGTGTGATAGGACCTGGGTCTTATAACAGCTTCATTTTTCTTTATTTAGCATGGCGCTGTTTGTTTATGCACTGGTATTCTTGGGAGGAAACCCGTTCCGTGTTATACGGCGTGGTCCCTTGATTTACCTAATGATTTAAAATAAAGATTAATAACTGTTTTAGTTCTCACACCAGTCACATGACTGACCTGGAGTTTATTGTTTTAACCTAAACTCTGGGTGCCCTTATTTTGACACGGGCAGCTAGTAGTTTTGGTTTTTGCAGATTTATATTCACAGGATCCTGGTTTACAGCTGGAACGATATCCGGAAAGCTTTGTATCCGTATATCTCTTCTAGTTGTGTATTGTATTATTTTCCGCTGCTATGTATTTAAATGTAATTTAAATCTCTGATATTTCTGTGTAATATTCTTTTATACTCTGTATATTCTTGTAATCTGATGCACTGTTGTAATATATAGTGAAATGTTCTTCTGTATGCGTTCTGTTTTGTCGTGTTCTCAAACGATAGGGTGTTTCGAACGGTTTGGGTCGGTTTAGCGACTGGTTCGGACCGAGCGAAATTCCTTGCCGTCACAGTTGGTATCAGAGCTTTGGTTTACAAAGCTCAGAGAACAAGGCACATTAGAACCATACGAAAGAATTCATCAGATATTGGATTAGTAATATCCAACGAGAATGACTCGTTAGAGATAGGATCAGTAGTATCCTAGAACGAGTGTGAAGAGTATATTTTTGAAAATGAAAACAAATTTTTGTTTTGAAAATTTAAATCACTTATTCGTATTTGATTATTTAATTATATTGGTTTGGACAATGCAGTATATAAAAATTTTGGGTATACGTCTGATCCACGTGTATTCGAAGTTTTAATATATTGGATAGATATAGAATTACACTCTAATCGCCCGGAGATGATTGTGATGATGGAGCTCCATCATTAGAATTTATATTCGAGTGACGAACGTGTAATATCTATATACTTCCATTAGACTGGTGTGAGAACCAAAATTAGATAGGGCTAATTGTTGTGATTTGGTATCAAAAATCTGATTTTTGTATATGTATCAAAATTATGAATATGAAACGTTAAATTCACTAATTGATTGATGTATGTGTTGTTTGTTTAAATTGTTTGCTAATTTTTAGTCATTTAGCCTAACAGAACCAAATATTGAATTATATTGAAAATTTGGTCGCATTTGCTTGCATATGCATATATATCTTTGAACAGGTCATAGCAAGGAGGCTAGAGCAGAGAATAAAATTTGTTTGCCCGACAAATAGGTACGTGTTTACTACATAATTTCCTGTTTTGTTTGGGTGATGATGATTTTGTGAGCCTATTGGCTAGCCGCTTGGCTTTTTCTTTTTCTTTTGAGATCTGAAGGACCGGGGAAGCTATTTGAAATTCCCCGATGCTCCCGGTGCAGGGGAGGTTATGGCGAAATTTTTCAAAAATTTAGGGTGTTAGCCAAATTTTTGATGTTTTGAAAATTCTCAGAAACCAAAGGGTTGGAGAATGGAAGCCTGATCGATCGTAGAGCTGAATAGTCAAACCACTTTCGACTTTGTTCCTTTTCGGGGACGAAAAGTTTTAAGTGGGGGAGATTGTAACAACCCGGAAAATCTGGGCCAGTTTAAAATTTTTATTTTGGCTATTTTAGTGAATTTTGATTATTTAAAATAAATTATTTTAAATAATATCGACGAGAAAATTTAATTTGAATAGAATTCGACGTATATATTATATACGCCGTCGTTAGAATATAAATATTTATATATAATTATAAATAGAATTGAAAATGGCGCGGTAGTTCGATAATTCGATTTCAAATTTCATTTGAATGTACCGGGTGCAAAACAATCCGGATTTTAGTGAAACCAAAAATAATGGAATCTAATAGTGAATATCTTTCTAACGAACCCGAATAATTGAAATTTGATAGCGGGAATTAAAAGTTATGTCCAGTTTAAAATTAGAAATAGTCGCTGTGGAATATATATATATTTTTATATATATAAGGCCCTTAAAAATAGACATTTTGCAAACGACCTCGGATTTCGACGAAACCAGTTTTGTTGGGTCCGTGTTGTCAAATTATTGCTAGGTTTCAAATTTCATAATTTTTCGAATCAATATGTGAGCGTGGCAAAGGAAAACGCGTTCGACCAGTTTCAGTTGATTTTAATCGACTGGAAATTGGCCATTTTTCAAACGGTCTCAGAATTCGACGAAACTAGTTTTATTAGGACCGCGTCGTCAATACGAAGCTAGAAAATATTTTTATGAAATTTATAGAGTTAGTATGTGACCCCGGTAATTTGAAATGTACGTTTAAAATTCAATATAAAGATTTATATTTTAAATTTAACGGAAACTGACTGTAACAGTCGAAATGGCTTGCGAAACCTATTCCATTGTGTCAGGGATGGGGGTAGTTAGCTAGGGGCGGCACTGGTTCGGTTTGATTTGGAGTTTAAATGAGAATTTCTTTTTTTTAGGAAAAATAGAATTAAATAATAATTAAAATAATTATATTTATATATATACTTCTCCCCCCCGTTTATTCTTCAATCAGAGAAAAAAAAAAAAAAAAATAAAAAAATAAATCGCGCCTGAAACCTAAGCCGCCGCCCTCCCTCAAATCCACCGCGCCGTCGCCTGAGGGCACCCCCACGTCGCCGACGCCCTGACCCCCTCTCGCGTCTCGTCCTCCTCCCTCATCCCCTCCAGTTAGAGCCGCAAGCCCCCCCCCTCGATTTCAACGCCGCCCGCCACTTGGATGGCCAACCGCCACCGCCCATCCACCTCTGACATCGACGAGCCCACCCCCATGCTGACCGATGCGCGCAGACACCCCCCCCCCTTTTCTCGCAGGTATGTTTTTATTTTAATTTATTTTCTTATTTTATTTTATTTTGAATTTAATTAAAATATAAATAACAAAAACTGCTTTTGCTTTAAAAAGAAAAAGACTGATTTTGTTTTTTTTTAAAAAAGAAAACTGATTTTTATTTATTTTCAAAACTGCTTTTTATTTATTTTTAAAACTGAATTTTCTATATTTTAAAAAACTGTTTTTTTGTGAGAAATAAAGAAAACTGATTTTATTTTAAAGGGTTTAAACTTTAAAATAGAAAAAGTATGATCTTTATATTTTTAAAGTGATAAAAATATGATTTTTATATTTTTAAAGTAAAAAAAAAAAATATAGTCTTTACTATATGGGAATATTAAAAAAATATGATTTTTATATTTTTAAAGCATTAAAAATATAATCTTTTACATTGTAGAAAGATAAAAATATAGTCTTTATGGGATGGAGAACATAAAAATATCATCTTTGTATATGTAACGAAATAAAAATCTGATTTTATATATATGTTGAAATCAAGTGATGAAATTTTAAAAGGGTGAAATCTTTAAATTTAAAAAGGTGGAATCTTTAAATTTAAAAAGGCGGAATCTTTATATAGAAAATAGCGTGATAAAAATATAATTTTTATCTATATAACATAGAAGTAAAAATAGAATTTTTATATATTGAACTTCGATAAGAGAATAGAATTTTTATATATTGAACTTCGATTTAAAAATATGATTTTTATATATTGAACTTCGATTTAAAAATATGATTTTTATATATTGAACTTCGATTTAAAAATATGATTTTTATATATTGAACTTCGAAATAAAAATAGAATTTTTATATATTGAACTTCGATTTAAAAATATGATTTTTATATATCGAGTAGCGAAGTAAAAATTCGATTTTTACATATGTAGTGAATACGGGCGAAGATGACAAAAGGGCGGGAACGAAGAAGATTTATATCAATGAAGTGCCGTGGAGCTAGGATAGCAATTCGGTGAGAATTTCTCACCTTTCAATTTTATTTCTAGTTATATATATATACTAGGATGCAGACGGTGCTTAGTAGCACCCGACACCCGTCCACAGACCATGGACTTGTTTGTTTGGCTGTTTGGTTATTGATTGTGATATTGGTTTGAATGTGGTTTGTGGTGTGGAGAATCGAATCGATAAATTGGTTAGGATTAGACGTGCGCCGTTATAAGGCGAAGGAGTAAGGCTAGGTTAGACACTTACTCCAAATTTTGTGGTTTGCATAATAAAATTGATATGATTGATGTGTGAATGGCGTGGGCCTTCACTAGTCCGGGGATAAGGCTAGGCCTTGTCCCGTTTCTAGTATCGTGCCGTTATGCCGCCGAAATTTTCTAAAATATATTAGAAAAATAAAAATATCATTTTTATTGAATAATTGAATTGAATTGAAATATGAATTGAATAGAAATTCATATGTTGGAATAAAATGTTTTATCGTTAAAAATATAATTTTTAACGTGAATGTGAATAAATAAATATTCATTTACAAACCAGATGGTTTGTTTATGTACACCTATTTGAATGACATTGATTGGGACGATAAATTTTACACATCGCCCAACTGCACAAATAAAATCTTTGTTTGATTGTTTGAAAACCCCACACGGGTGTTGAGATGAAATTTGAAGTTCACTCATCCTGATTGATTAAATATGTCGATCGATTGATTGACAGGCTGTTATAAGCGTTGAATATCTATATTTGATGCTTATACAGTGTAGTGCACTTTGGTTGATGGTTGATTATTTTCAATGTCATTATATACATGTGTTGTATGAAAATCCATATAATTAACTTTATATGGTAATTGATTGGGCCTCATTCCAATTTGAAAAATAAAGAATATTATAAAATAAAAGTTCATGTGATGACAGTACTCATCCATTGAGATTGGTCATGTGTTGAACGAAATATTTTGATAATAACAACTATTTTGAAAAAGAAATATTTGAAATAGAATATTTGAAAATAGAAATTTATGAAGCCGTGTTGATTAGATTGACGCCATTTTGACGTGAGCGATATTTATATCGAATTGAAAACGATTTCGAATAGAAATGAATTGAAAACGATTTCGAATAGAAATGAATTGAAAACGATTTCGAATAGAAATGAATTGAAAACGATTTCGAATAGAAATGAATTGAAAACGATTTCGAATAGAAATGAATTGAAAAACGATTTCGAATAGAAATGAATTGAAAACGATTTCGAATAGAAATGAATTGAAAACGATTTCGAATAGAAATGAATTGAAAACGATTTCAAATTGAATCGAAAGTGAATTGAAATGAATTCAAATTGAATTGAAATTTGAATTGAATAGAAATGAATTTTAAAACGAATTTATGAAGAAGAATTCAATTTTGATTTGAATTGAAAAGAAAGTTGAAATAGCTTTTGAAACGATTTTAAAACTATTTATATAATTCGTTTTAAATAGAAATCGACGAAGTATATATTATATATATTATATATATAATATAATGGCCTGAATAGAACGCGCCGCGCCGCGGCAGTTCGTGAATTTCGACCATTTGTTTCAAACGGACATTACGGGAGATCCGACCGTCGGATTCTCCTAAAACCGGAACCGTTGGGTTCGTATCGAAAAGAGCTTTCTAATGAATGTTAGAAATTTGAAATCTAACGGTTGGATTTGGAGATACGTCCAAATCAAATTCGAAAAAGGTCGCTATAAGTGCAGTTCGATGGCCGTTAATGGAAATCGACTGTACGGGCCTTGATAAAATTATTAAAAATAGTAATAATTTGTGTAAAATCATAAGAAATGATTTGTGAAAGTTTGGGATGAAAAACTCCATATTTGAAAAGATAAAAATAGATTTTTATCGAAATGAACTAGTTTTGAACTAGAATTATAATTCTATTTATTTTTAAATAAATAAATGGAATTTGAAATGGTTTTGAAAATAACCAAAATTTCCAATGATTGCATTGGAGTGGATTTGAATCGAAATTGTCTTCGGAATATTTCGATGTTGGAATTCGTGATTATACAGGTGTTGTTATGGAAATTTGAAAGATATATATATTTATATCGTTATTTCCAATACGACATTTGTTAGTCGTAGAATTCGATATTGAATATAAGCCGATATATTTTCTATTCAGAGCCTTGTATTGAATATCGAATGTGATTTGGGTTTGTCGTGAATGGTGTCTTCACTAACACTGTTCTTGAACCCAGCTGAGAAAAGATTAAATCTTTTGATTTAGATTTAATGAAGAATACCAATTAAATAATATTTAATTGGAATTGAATTGATATTGATTTTTGGGTTTATCGTGAACAGTGTTTTAAATAACACTTGTTCTTTAACCCGATAATTAATGAATGTGATTTGGGTTTGTCGTGAATGGTGTCTTCACTAACACTGTTCTTGAACCCAGTTGAGAAATGATTAAATCTTTTTATTTAGATTTAATGAAGTGTACCAATTAAATGATATTTAATTGGAATTGAATTGATATTGATTTTTGGGTTTATCGTGAACAGTGTTTTAAATAACACTCGTTCTTTAACCCGATAATTAATGAATGTGATTTTGGGTTTATCGTGAACCGTGTTTTAAATGACACTGATTCTTTAACCCAGATAATGATTAAAACTAAGTGGAGTTTTAATGAATCTTTAATTAGATTGAAAAGATCGAGAATGGAGTATCACCAGTTTTGCTCCAGGCGATAGTTAAATCTTTAATTAGATTTGAATGTGAAATTTAGAAACTAACTGGCGGTTAGCCAAGCAGAATGGTTTTCTGGATATTGATCTGATGTTGGTTTCGGCCTTCGGGGTTAATATTTGGGGAATTATTCTCTTGATTAATTTACGGTTAGTGACTAATGAATTGGAATGAGGCGTATGTTGTGTTTGTGTAACACTTTTATAATATATACGCGAGTTATTCGGAAAGACCGGGTTTATCCCATTCTGAATAACTGATACGACGATAAGTCGAAGATGAAGACGATGGTCGAAGACCGGAGGTCTTCACGTCGTTTGGGTGATAACTGATGATCTTGATTGGGCTGTACACCCAAGAAGATGGAAACAGTTAGTGATCGTCCAGACGTACTTGGAGATCGATGGATATGCGGGGTACTAGGTGCCTCCGGTTTCGTTCAGACCCAGAACGGACTTGTAAATGGACTGTGTGTCTGACATCGGATTTCATTCTGTGTGACTGATATCGGTTGCATAGGATGGCTTGCCTGTGTGGCATGCTAAGATGCAAATGATCAAGGCTTCTGTTGAAAAGCAAAGTCTTGTGGTGATGATCAAAGCACGGCCTTTGTGGCGTAGCTTTGTGTAACGTTTACCTCGCGTGTTTCACACCAGGTATGAACCAAAAACGGGAGACGGACCTCAGGGAGGACTTGCGTTTCTTTCTAGCTAGAAGTGGCGTCAGTGGTTTTACACGCCCTGACGAGTTTGACTTATGTGGTTGTTGCTGTTGCGAGGCGCCTCGGATTGATCGGTCGTTCTCGAACCGATGGAGTCATTCGTTGGCTCGTTTACGCCCCAAAGGGCGGAGAGACGTATTGTTCAGGCATAATAATCCACTCCGTGTGGACCGGCCCTGACGATCCAAGGCCCACCTGAGTCTGGGACCTGAGACATGGGCTAGATTGTCTCGAATCGGTTGAGGATCTTGCCCCTAGCCTCGGTTCATAGATGGAAACCCAATTTCCAAATACGTGACTTTGCGGTTTTAGTTGTAATCCTATATATGGCGACATAGTGGCATGGGACGCTCATGTCGCCTATGATTGATACTTATGATTTGAAGTTGTTTTATGCACTATGCACTTATTATAGTATCAAATGATTTGTTTTAAACGTATCAAGCATTCTTTGGCTGTTATAAGGGAAAACCCTATCCCCCGGCTTGCGTTTGCATTGTGTGATAGGACCTGGGTCTTATAACAGCTTCATTTTTCTTTATTTAGCATGGCGCTGTTTGTTTATGCACTGGTATTCTTGGGAGGAAACCCGTTCCGTGTTATACGGCGTGGTCCCTTGATTTACCTAATGATTTAAAATAAAGATTAATAACTGTTTTAGTTCTCACACCAGTCACATGACTGACCTGGAGTTTATTGTTTTAACCTAAACTCTGGGTGCCCTTATTTTGACACGGGCAGCTATTAGTTTTGGTTTTTGCAGATTTATATTCACAGGATCCTGGTTTACAGCTGGAACGATATCCGGAAAGCTTTGTATCCGTATATCTCTTCTAGTTGTGTATTGTATTATTTTCCGCTGCTATGTATTTAAATGTAATTTAAATCTCTGATATTTCTGTGTAATATTCTTTTATACTCTGTATATTCTTGTAATCTGATGCACTGTTGTAATATATAGTGAAATGTTCTTCTGTATGCGTTCTGTTTTGTCGTGTTCTCAAACGATAGGGTGTTTCGAACGGTTTGGGTCGGTTTAGCGACTGGTTCGGACCGAGCGAAATTCCTTGCCGTCACAGATTTTACTCAGTTTATTCCTTTCGATCCATTTAACTTAAGTTAAATTTTATTTCAATCATTCAAATTCCCATTAACTAGTTGCTAATTAATCGTTTTGCCTATTTCACCCTTTTTATTTGAATATAACTTGTTCAAATATATGTCAACTTAACTATAAACTAATCTAATTATATTTTCCACTCCAGTTATATATTCGATTTCGAATATTAATTCTCAATCTCTTTCACTTATCCAGAAACCCAGTTTCGATTCAACTTTGATTAACTAATTTCTCTTTTACTTAGTTAATTCTATTCAATAATCAGAAATATGATCATTGTTTCCCAAATCATTTTATCTACTTTACTTGAGTTCACATTCATTTTATAACTCAAGTCTATATTTTTCTCATGGCCATTCGGATTTTATTTACTTTAAAAATCCTTTTACTTATATATATATATATATATATAAACCATTGTGGTTTTAAATGGTTTCTGGCGCTGCACTTTTTGAAATTTGATTTTGACCTATCTCAAAATCTATACGACGAAATCCTGATTTTTCTCTTTCATTAGAAAACTATTATTCAACCGGTCCCGACGATTCTTGTTTCACAGAATTCCGACTTCAATTGAGTTCTGTATACTAAATTGAAGTTCGAATTGCCAAATTACGAACTGCCGCGCTATGGCGAGCTCGTTTTAATTATATTTAAAAATATAAACGTTTTAACTTTGTTTATAATAAATTCAACTCCATTCTGATATATTTTTAATATATATCAAATCCATTTCAACATAATATTCCCGATCTATTTCACTACTATTTGAAATTCTATATATTTACAATATTCAAATTCCATTTGAATTTCTTTATTCAAACTCTATATTTGAATTTCCTTCTATTCAATTTCTATTTGAATTTCTTCTTTTCAAATTCTATTTGAATTTCTTATTTTCAATTCCTATTTGAAATCCTTTATTCAAAACCCATTTCAAATCCCTTATTCAAATTCCATATTTTCATTTATTCGATTTCTATTTAAATTCCTTTGTTCCATTTCTATTTGAAATCCTTTGAATTTAAATTCTATTTTAACTCCTTTGAATTCAAATTCTATTTAATTTCACTTTGAATTCAAATTCTATTTAAACTCCTTTTATCTAAAATTCTATTTCAAACTTTATATTTTCTTTGAATTCTAATATTCAACCTCCACTTTATATTTTCTTTGAAATTCTATTTAACCAAATTCCATTTGAATTCTAATATTCAAATCTCTATTTGACTTTTCTTTATTCAAATCCATTTGAATTCCTTTGAATTCAAATTCCATTTCCATATTTCCTATAGAATTTCTATTTGAATTTTCTTTATTCAAATTCATTTGAATTCCTTTGAATTCAAATTCTATTTCACTTCTATTTGAATTATATATATATATTCAAATTCCTTTATTTTACTTCTATTTGAAATCCATATTCCAATACCCATTTCAAAATTCCTTTGAAGTAATATAAATATATACATATATTTATATCTATCTCAAATTCAAAACATTCGAATTTTCCAACAACTTGTTTCTTTTCAACAAATTTCCATCAAAAACTTTTCTAAGGCAGCGATTCATCACTTAGAAACTCGAAAATGAACACTGATGATGTTGCGACCATCATCAGAATTATTTCCCAGCTACTGAATGAGTTCAGTGCTTTATTTCTTTCAAACTCCATTTAGAAAAATATTTTCCAAACTCCCAGGATTTTAAATTCTAAATTCTGGTTGGAATTCAATTTCAATTTATCTCATTTGTATATTTGATTTCCTATACAAATTCCATTGGTTATATATATAACTATTTCTGTTTTTATAATCTAATTCGATTATAATCCTAACAATCAACTCAACTATTTGAAAACAATATCGTGTCCAATCTTCTGTTCAAGTGTTTATAAACTCCTATCGAAATCATGGCGTCCCACGATTCGACCAAAATTTATAATCCACTCAACAGACTAGTCAACACAATATAAAATAGTTTTTATATCAAATAACAAATACGCTCTCTCGTATATATATACGCTCAACTCATTCTAGGATACTACTGATCCTATCTCTAATGAGCACATGACACACAAGCCTAGGTATTCGCTCAACCTAAGCTCTGATACCAACTGTAATGACCCAGATTTCCATAACATCAGAGTTGACTATATACATCATACGTCCAACCCAAATATCACGAAAATACGAGACATTTTTTTTTAGAAGAAAGAGGTAGAAGAAGAACAGAAATAACAACACAGAATCTCACATCGCAGCGGAACAAAATATAATATATCACATCTTTGAAATACAAAATCTTAACTGTATAACATACACTTATCAGAGTACAACACTTACAACATAGCGGAACAACTATAACTAGATAACGCTGAAGCCTCCTGCTCCAAGCTCCTTTAGATATATCTGAAAAATCCTGAACTACTTGACTGCCCGTACAAATTTAGGCACCCAAGAGTTTAGGTAGAACAAAACAAATAAACTCCAGGTCAGTCATGGGACTGGTATGAGTAAACAGTTTAAAGCAGTTTCAGAAAACTAAATGATATCTCATAAGACCACGCCGTATAACACGGAACGGGTTTTTCCCTTATGAGAATCCAAACACTTGATTTAACTTTATGTCAAACTCTTTTGATATTATAATAATGTCTAAATCAAGTAGATAACAATCTAGTGGAACGTTTGCATCTCACGTTCCACATATATAATATACAATCAAAACCGCAAGCACGTATTGGGTATTTGGTTTTCCAACTATGACAAGGTATGGAATCACCTTCCGCTGGTATATCTCTAGAGGAGAATACACCGAGTTCAACAAGAACATCTTGCAACTCAGCCACACATGACCGACCACTCATTTCGCTTGAGTGTATCGAATGTATATCACCAACGATTGGGATCAGCAATCGTTTCCCGAATGGGTCAGCATCGACAATAGATTTTTAGAAGTAAATGAAACTCTAGATCAGGTGATTATACACCCTAATAGGTGCGACCTACATAGCCATGTTGCCTGCCCGATTTCTGTCATTTACCGGTTGATGAGGCTAGAAGCTACGCTTTATCATCACACCAGATTCACTTCGAATGTCACATCGTCAGATCCATCGAAAATCACTAATTTACGTCAACAACAGTACATTACGTGTCAGCTAAAAGAAGTTTCCTCCTCCGCTTCCACTCTTGGTACAGTTGAAGAAATCAATGTACGTGACCTTTTTGGAAATACTCTGTCAGACATTCATCCATACAAGTCACCCAGGAACAGGATGAACTGAAGGCACTATTTCTATTAATAGAAAAAGTCCTTGCACTCTACTCCGTCTTCGATTATCTTTATATAATCTGATTTGCACGCTACTGCCAATACGGAGTGGTTCTTCGGATAATAATCCAACCGGTCTCTCCATATCGACAACGATGGTCAAAACTTCGATAGTCTGTGATTTAACTATCGAATAAAAACAAGTGTTTCGATAGTCGATGATTTAACTATCGAATAAAACAAGTGTTCATCCAAACATCCAACAATCAGTGAGCCTTTAATTAATATTCCATTAATTAAATCTCTTCCCTATTTCTTTATCAATATTTTTTAACCAAATATTTTCAATAACCATATTGGCCTTATACGTTCTTTGAAAAACATTTCCATATATCGCCTTCCTTTATTTTCTATACTAGGAAATATTCATTTTTCTATTTCCAAGCTTTGCACATATTTGGGTTAAAACAGATGTTGTGTAAAACATCGTTACGACAACCCAAATACAGTATTTAACTAATTCTTATTCCACATTGATCTTCGAGCCTGAATCTTGCTACTTATCGGTATATCATGAAATCCACCAAGTTGGGGTATAATTACCTCTCAGACCTTGACTGAATAACATTTAACGTCAAAACAGACAAGACTACTTACTCGAATAATCAATACCATACAACTGATTATTCACCTTCAAACACATATACATTTTCTCTTTCTATTCTTACTAGATTTTATTCTTATACTTCCTTTTTGATTATACTATTCTATTTCTAAGTTCGTTTTCTTATTGACTTCTATATATTTTGATATGTTAATTTCTAACTATCAAATTATCTTAAAAATATTCTATCTCCTTAAATTCCCGGAAAAATTCGCCATAACCTCCTTTGTACCGGGAGCATCGGGAAATTTCAAATAGCTTTCCCGGTCCTTCTCATTTCAAAAAGAAAAAGAAAAAGCCAAGCGGCTTGCCGATACGGCACTTAAAATCTCATATGGAAATTAAATATGTACCTTTTTGTCGGGCATTCTATTTATTTCACTTCTATACTTTATTCCATACCTGTATCCTGTATATTTATACCTGTTCAATCTATTTAACTATACCAAATCGTTTTAACTCAATTCGTTAATTATTTCTTTAGTCTATTTCTCCTTTTAATATTTGAATTCTATATTCAAACTCCAATTCGCTTCTATTATTCTATATATCAAATTCTATATGTCTTCTCTTATTCAAATCCTATAATAAAAAGTCCGTTTGAATTTCTATATTCAAATCTATAGTTCAAATTCTATATTCAAAGTCTATTTAAATTTCTATATTCAAATTCCATAGTTAAACTCCATTTGAATTCTATTATTCAAATTTTATTTTCAAAGTCTACTTGAATTTCTCTTTTCAAATTCCATAGTTAAACTCCATTTGAATTCTATTATTCAAATTCTATTTTCAAAGTCTACTTGAATTTCTATTTTCAAATTCCATAGTTAAACTCCATTTGAATTCTATTATTCAAATTCTATTTTCAAAGTCTACTTGAATTTCTCTTTTCAAATTCCATTTGAAATACTATATTCAAATCTATTTGAATTTCTATATTCAAATCGTTTAAAGTCCATATGAATTTCTATATTCAAATCTATAGTTTAAAGTCCATTTGAATTTCTATATTCAAATCTATAGTTTAAAGTCCATTTGAATTTCTATATTCAAATTCTATTTCAATTCCTTATATTCAAAGTCCATTTGAATTCTCTGCATTATTTATAAACAACGTTTATAACTTCAATTCAAATCCCACCTTTCCATTTATAAACAACGTCATAAATTCGATTCAAATTCCATATTATCATTTATAAACAACTTTATAAATTCGATTCCAATTCCATCCATTCATTTATACACAACTTTATAAATTCGATTCAAATCCCATATTTTCATTTATAAACAACTTTATAAATTCGATTACTTGTTTTATATACCTTCAAACAAGTTAATGTTTCTATACTTCATTTAAAATTCAAATTCTATTTATAAAAATAGAATTCCCCTTTTAATTTCAAATACCCTTATTCGATATTTTTATAAATCAATATCCCAAGCCCCAGTGATATTTAAACAATCAAATCAACCAATTTTCAATCATTTGATTTTTAACACATCATATATGAATATATATGAAATCAAACAAACAACAACAGATAATATATTTTTGAGGAATCCAGTTGGATTCCTCCAACCTGTTTTCCTGCATCCACAGACGTTAGCACATAAATAATACCTATCCTGCTTCGAGGCAGGATATCGCGGTATAAAGGTCATCCACTAATCATAGCGTGGGACGTATAGGGTAATCATCCGCTATGGTACCGCGGGCATCCGCTAATGAGACTGCGGGAATCCAACCAATCATCAACCTAATATATATATATATATCCTAAATAACTAATATATATTTTAAAACAATCAGACAGCATTCAAACAAGCACAGACAATTTTTTAATGAATAAAAATAATTTCTAAATAAACAAAGGTGAGTGAGATTTTACTCACATTGTTTTTCCTTTGCCGGGTATCCAATTTAATCTCATATCTGCGTCCATGAATCGACTCGGCTTGTCTTAATAAATTTATCAAGCTCCTATAAATATCAAATTCATAATTAATGATTCATACTTTTTATCACTTTATTTATTTCCCATTTATATGAAATAATTTCCATGTATTAAAATGATTTCACACTGATAAAATACCCAAGTTAATTTCCTATCTTAATCACTTGAATTAAGTAAATTAATTCACCTCACTGAGCCTAAAATTCCTTGACTAAAATAAACAAAATTTAAAACTTAATTAACTAAATAAATTATTAAATAAATTACCTTACTCCTCTTCATACCTCAACTTGAACCCTCACCACACAACCTTCACCATTTAACCAAATTCCAATTCCACCACACGAGCAGCACAACATCTCGAATACCATCCTTCACTTTTGCAAAGACCAAAACTGTCGAGCCTCCACTTGATTAAAACCATCACCAGTATTCGAACTCCCTGTCCAGTTGAACTCCTTCGAACATGCCAAGTACAACAGCATCGATCCCCCCACACTGTCCTGTTTCAAAACCAAACTCCGATCCCAAACCCCATCCGAACATGCGAATTCTGGTGAGCTCGCTACAGGTACACGCGATACTCGTTGGTACCAACATCCACCAAATCGTGCCACCGTACCCAAAATCGAACACACGAGTTGATTTCCCAAACCCCTAGATCGCGATTTACAAACTCGAACACTGACTCACGATGAACTGCGTCGCGATTTGGATTAACACCTTCGAACGAAGACCATCGTGATTCCCAACCCTAATTCGAACAAAAACTATCGAGCCCACTTGCGAGCATCTCCATAGCTGGTGATAGCGAGCTACCGAGCACCAGGAACTCGCGGCCTTCACAGGCGATCTTGATTTGGATTTTATGAAAGAGCGGCCTTTCTTTTGAGCGATTTTTAGAAATGGGAAAATCAGATTTTGGTTTTGATTTATAGCAGGGGGTTGGTTTGATTTGTGGGATTAAAAAGGCCACGGTTTGATTTCTCTTTGCGGTTGTGAAATGAACAGGGAGGCCAAGGATTTTGTGGAGGGGAGAAGCTCGTGTGTTTGATTTTTGGTCCACTGATATTTTATTTTAATTTAATTAAATAAAAACTATATCCTTAAATTTAAATCGCTCCGTGATCCCGAACTCCTTTCTGATCCCAACAACTGTCAACCTTAGGGTAATACCCCTATTCCGGACTCACTGGGATGGGTCACGAGGTCTAATTTGATCACCTGTAGTTGATATTTATTCAAACCAATATAAATTAATTTCGAAACAATTTATTTCCTCGAAAATAAATAATTATTATTATCGTTATAAATTCAATTAAAATTTCCTATTAATAAATTTGAACTGTTTTTAATTCAAATAAAAATTTGAATTCAACTAAAACCATTTTTGTATTCTGATAATTTAATATATTCGATATTAAATCGAATTTGATTATTAAACTGATAACTCAAATATAAAAATTCACTTATATTACCAAACCAATATTTAAATTAAATATTAAATATTCAAAATTACCCCATAAGAAATCCGGGTCATTACAACATCATTGGTTCTTTAACATTTGCATTCTCATCATCGCCTGGATCAATGGTAGAAAACATTGATCGTGCTGCAATTTGCACCCTATTTTCTATTGGATTCGTCATTGCATTATCGTCCATCATTGTATTATCGTCCTCTACCACTACAGGATTAGACGTAGGTTGAACAAGTTCTCCATGACGATCCCATAAATAATAATTCGGTAGAAAACCAAATTTATATAGGTGTACTTCTACTACATTTGGCTTCCAATGCTTTAGATGACTGTATTTACTACACGGACAACGTATGTCTACGTTACTTCGATTATTAGATTTAGTAAATCTAATAAATACTTGAATACTGTTACAAAAATGTTCCTATATCGACTCTTTTCTACCGGTTCTGTATTCATACATCCAACTGCGATCAAGAAAATAATCGAATATTTTCTTGGTTTGCAACAAATATTTTAGAAAATCTAATCAAAAACTTTATATTAATTAAAGTCTTGTAAAACTTCATTTATAACTACTTCATGTTTTCGGTTTATTACTTCATTTCTTTTACTTTGACGGTCGGTCAACCTACTTCTCATTACAAATATAATAATATAAGCATATTTTATAAATCATTTCAGGTTAGACGACTCAACAAAAATTCGGCAGTACTTCCCTTTGGTCCCTGTATCGTACACAAATAAGTATACATAGGGAACAAAAACGAAAGTGCCATCGAAATTTTGTTAACCGTTTAAACTGAAATGATTTATAAAATATATGCTTACGTTACTATATTTTGTAACTTGTCTAATGCTGGGGCAGATCCAACGAATATTGTATCAGATGAATATAGACTTCCGTTCTATGTAAAAACGAATATCCATATAACGATTATATACAACACTTGTCGGACGGGGCCAAAAACCTCTAAGGGTTTTACGTAAATAAAAGATATTACATAATTTGTAAACTAACGTCTACATAATTTTTTTTCATACGTTCAATTTGTAAACTAACATTACATAACCAACTAGAATCCCAAGTTTAGTTAATTTTAGTTTAAATTATAAAGTATAAATTAGTTTTAGTTAGTTTTAGTTAACTTTAGTTTAAGTATAAATTATGAAGTTAATTTTAGTTAGTTTAAATTTTTGAAAGATAAACTAAGCTTTCAAGTTAATTAATTAATTTCATTTAAAATTTAAAGAGTTAAGTCATAAATATGATTTTCATTTTAAATTTAAGTTCATTAAATTGTATTTTAAATTTTGACTTTAGTGAAATAATAATATTTTGATTTCGCTTAATAAAGCGGTTAAATAAAATATGTGAATAGTTAAAAATTGTATAAAATATGACTAAATTTAATTTTTGGTATATTGAACAGTTTAATAAATATTAAAATAGTTAAATCAATAATAAAATATGGTTTAATTTATTATTTAGTTTGTAAAGTAGTTTAATAAAATATTTAAGTAATTAAATAAAAATATGAAATATGATCAAACTTAATTTTTAGTTAATAAAGTGTAAATAGTTGAATGAACTATAAATAGTTAAATGAATAAAACTTAAAATTAGAATGATAGTAAACAGAATAGTTTACTAACTTTATATATACCACTATAAATCAAATGTTTATCAACACTAAATTCATCAATTCTTGACTTTAGCGAGTTTTGGAGGGTGAAATCGCTGCAACAATCAGGAGCGACGGGGTAGTTTTTTTTTTAAATTTGGGAAACTGAATGGGAAAGAAAGGTTGCGGTCTGCTGATTGTATCAGTAGACGCTACGACGGCTTGCAACGACCGTTTTTTTAACCATCGCAAGTCGTTGCTCTCTCTCGTCAACGATTCTTTTTTGGCGACAATGTCACATGGGTGAAATGGAGAGCTACACCTTATAATGTGCATGCTTTTTTTTAATGACTAAACGTGTAATGACCCGCACTGGCAGAGGTATTATGATTAATTTATTTAATTATATAAATGGTGGTATAGTGAATTAAATGGTCGTGGAATTAAATAATGGTGAATATTTAATTAAAATAATAAATTAAATAATATATTTAATTCAGTAATAATCAAAAATAGTGAAATTCACAGTATGGTGTAATTTGGGTTATTTAAAACATATATATCAGTTAGGAGTTGAATTATATTAGCAAATATATTTAAACGATGACAGTTTGAATGTAGAATTTTATTATAATTAAAATCGAGCATGAAATGGCGTGGCAGTTCGCTATTTGGCGATTTGAACTTCAACTGAATGTACAGGATTCGTTTTAAGCCGGATTTCTGTGAAACCAGATACGTATGGAGTTAGTGGAGTATATCTTTCTAGTGGAGGAGAAAAATCAGGATTTCGTCGTGTAGATTTTGAGATATGTCCAAATCAAATTTTAAAATAGTCGCTATAGAATCGTTTATCGACTGTAACAATTTATTCGATATAACTAGATATCGGGTTTGAATTTAGACAAGGTTCTTTTGGGGAACAGTGATAATTTAATTTTTAGAATTTTGCTGTAATTTTTAATTAATTAAATGAGCAACTTTTTATTTGGAGCATTTTGCACCCTGTAATCAACATTTTGGGGTTTCACAAAATGAGTCAACCTACTGACATTATTATATTTTTGGAATCGCAACACATCGCTTGACATGATCGTACTTTTATTTTTGTTCTTAGTGGCTTGTATTTGCACGAAATGGAGATCGTATGAACTGATTTTAAGGTGGTACTTCATAGCTAAGTTATGATGTAATTAAATATATTTTTATGGTCCTAATTCACTTATGTAAAATGTTCTGGGTGGCCCTTTCTGCTCAAACGTTATTTGTGTGGTCAAGCAGAAGCCAGCGGGCACACTATCAAATTGAATGGCTTAAAACTCCCGCATCACTTCTATAAAAGGGATTCTGTAACCTAATTCTCGAGAAAACTTAACTCACGCCCCCACCAAAATAACGAACACCTGAAATCGTCAACCTTTCTTCTCTGAAAATCACGAAATACACTAATTTATACCCACTCCACTGCGAATCTCAAATAAGGTCGAGTTCTCTGATCCGAACGGTGGTGATGAAGATCTGAAGGGTGGAGCAGCCGGAATCGCGCTGAGAAGCAGCAGCGGTTCAAGGAGTTTTTGCGTCGGAGGAAGGGGCAGGACTCAGCAGAATTTAGGGCGAAGGTGCCAGGGGTGTCGGCGCTCGTATTGGCAGTCTCGATTGACTTATGGTGGTTGGTATCAGTGGGGAAGGTGATGAAGAGGATGAGCTGGTGGAGGAGAGGAACGTGGTGATTTTTGTTTGTGAGTTGCGTGAACACAGAAGGTATAAAATGGAGAAGGAAGCACGTGTAAATGGGTGCTGTGTTCAAATGGCGGTTCCAGTTTGTTCACAAGGAAGGAGGGATGGTGGAAAAGTGGTTGAATTTAATGAAGTATGTGTATTATGTTGGAAGCGGATTCACGTTCTGTTGATGGAATGGTTAAATAGCAGGATGCGGGTTCATATAGAGGGAACTGTTTGAAAGTGGAGCAGTCACGGTTAATTGGGATGACACACTATTGAAATGGCATTGGATCTTTACTGAAAATACGTTTGGTTTTTCGTGAATAAGGATGGGAAGCAGCGTCCACCACGGGTTTCATGTATGGGTGGAGATTTCAGGGGCGGAGAAGCTTAAGTTGGGGTATGTTTTTTTTCTGGAGTTCGAATTAAACGGGGAGTTATTTACGTTTGAATGGTGATATTGAAAACATGAGTAGCTTGACCTTTGTTTTGAAATGATGAAGGAAGATCGGAAATGGAAGGAGGAACAACGAGATGTATATCTGGGAAGGTGAATTCCTGTCGAGGCAAGCGGGTCAGTTTGAAGGAGTACGGGCCGATCAGAAGACAGTAAAGCCCAAGTGTTTACCTTAAAGTATGGATCAAGCTGTTTAAATGTGGAGAGGGAAGGAGCCGTATGTTTGCTTTAGGGTCTAGAGAGAACACACCGTATGTGGAGCGGGCTCAACAGGGTGAGGGATGATGGGCTGTCAAAATAAACGGGAGGGACACTACAACATGGAACTGATTGGAAGTCCATCGGAGCTCGTTACAATTTATAGCAAAATAAATTGTCCATCTGGATCAAACCGAGCGATGGTTATTGTTATTAACGATGATCGTCCAATGTGAGTAAACCTCACTAACTCTGAACAGTTTCTAATTTCATGTTGTATTTTTAGAACTGTTAGATATTGGATGATTGACTGTGTGTTGACCGTTTGATTGAACTGCTAGTCAGTTAGTTGAATTTCTATATTGATTCTGTTTAACAGAATATATCATATTGAAATGAAAGTGATGTTATATTATATTGTTTAACATCTGTGATGTAGGGAAATAGGTTGGAGGAACCCAACTGGGTTCCTCAACAATTATCTTACTGTTTTTCATATATTGTGATATATGATGTGATATATAATCCGTTGTCGATTATATGTGTTGGGACGATACTGATCATCGTGATTTGATATGTTGAATACCATAACATACCGAATGTTGATAAAGGAATATTTTCAAAGTGTATTTTGAAAATGAATTATTTATATAAAATCGATGGATTTTATATAGAAAAGGAAAAGGATTTTAACAAAAGAAATATTTATAAAATCAAAGGATAAGTTAGAATAAAAAGGAAATCATTTGTAAAGTGAAGAACCGTTACTAAAAGTAAATCTTTATAAATGAATAGTTTATTCGAAAGGGAGTTAATCGAATTAGTTATTCGAATAGAATAAAGGAAGTTATCGAACAAAGTTAAAAGAGGGTATTCAAATATAGTTTGGTCAAAAGGAGTTAATCAATGTTAGTTAATCGATTAGTGATAAAGTTAAAAAGAAGTTAATCGATTAGTGATAAAGTTAAAAGAAGTTAATCGATGTTAGTTAATCGATTAGTGTTAAAGTAAAAGGAGTTAATCGATGTTAGTTAATCGATTAGTGTTAAAGTAAAAGGAGTTAATCGATGTTAGTTAATCGATTAGTGATAAAGTTAAAAAGGAGTTAATCGATGTTAGTTAATCGATTAATGATAAAGTTAAAAAGAAGTTAATCGATGTTAGTTAATCGATTAGTGTTAAAGTAAAAGGAGTTAATCGATGTTAGTTTAATCAATTAGAGTTAAAGTAAAATGAGTA
The DNA here is from genome assembly GCA_030737875.1 of Allium sativum. Classification (NCBI taxonomy): domain Eukaryota; kingdom Viridiplantae; phylum Streptophyta; class Magnoliopsida; order Asparagales; family Amaryllidaceae; genus Allium; species Allium sativum. The sequence goes on along the minus strand of JASFAX010002375.1, from coordinate 24,355 downwards.
AATCGAATATAGTTTATTCGAAAAGAGTTAAGTGGAATGAGTAAATCAATAGCGTTAGTCCAATAGAGTTAATTGATAAGGGTTAATCGAATAGAGTTAAGTGAAAAGAGTCAATCGAATATAGCTATTCGAAGGAGGGTTAAGTAAGGAAGTTAGTAAAGGGATATAAAGTGAACTTTGTCTATTTCAAAGTTAGAAATGTTGTTCAGTTAAGGTATGAGAGGTATTTCTACCCCAACTTGATTGGCTTCGTTTTAACTAAGGAATAGTTAATGTTCGGCAGTAAAGGAAATGGTTTGAGTTGGCATAGCGATGTTTGTTTAAACATCTGTCTAAGACCAATGAAGAAGCTTTGGAAATGTTTTCCAAAGAAGAAACCAGAAATGTTTTCTAATAAAGAAAACGAGAAATGGAAATGTTTTCCATTGCTAATAACGTATATTTTCTAAATTTAGAAAATAAGAAATGTTGAATATAGGGAAACAGGAGATGAAAAATGAACTAAGGAGATGAATGTTGAATGATGTTTGATTGATATAAATTTCCATTTGGAAATTATATCGTTGTTTGCACACCTGTTTTTCTTCGATAGTTAAATCACAGACTATCGAAGTTTTTGACCATTTTAACGTTGTTAATATGGAGAGACCGGTTGGATTATTATCCAAAGAACCACTCTGTATTGGCATAAGCGTTGCGAATCATATATGCCAAAGGAAATTGAAGACGGAGTTATGCAAGGGCTATCCTGTTTACAGAATAGTGCCTTCGGTTCATCCTGTTCCTGGGTGACTTGTATGGACGGGATGTCTGACAGAGTATTTCCAGACAATCACGTATATTGATTTCTCCAACCGTACCAAGAGTGGAAGCGTAGAAGGAAACTTCTTTTAGCTAACACATAAAGTATTGTTGAGGACATCAATCGGTGATTTGATGGATTTGATGATGTGGCATTCAAAGTGAATCTGATGTGATGATAAAGCGTAGCTTCTAACCTCACATCCAGTAAATGAAAGAAATCGGGCAGGCAGCATGGCTAAGTCGGTCGCACCGAAGTAGGGTGTATAATCACCTGATCTAGAGTTTCATTTACTTCTAAAAATCTATTGTTGATGCTGTCCCATTCGGGAAACGGTTGCTGATCCCAACTGTTGGTGATATACATTCGATACGCTCAAGCGAAATGAGTGGTCGGTCATGTGTGGCCGGGTTGCAAGATGTTCTTGTTGAACCCAGTGTATTCCTCTCTAGAGGTACACGAGCGATAGGTGGTTCCATACCTTGTCATAGTTGGAAATCCATTACCCAATACGTGCTTGTGGTTTTGATTGTATACCATATATGTAGAACGTGAGATGAAAGCGTTTCTGCTAGATGATTATTATATTGTGTTGATAGACATTATTATAATATCAAAAGGTTTTTGATATAAAGATATTTGGATTCTCATAAGGGAAAAACCCGTTCCATTATGCGGCGTGGTCTTATGAGATATCGTTTACTTGTTCGAACTGTTTTTAAACTGTTTACTCATACCAGTCCCATGACCGACCCGGAGTTTATTTTGTTGTCTTCCCTAAATTCTTGGGTGCCTAAATTTGTATGGGCAGTCAAGTAGTCGGGATTTACAGATATAGTTGAAGAGCTAGAGCAGGAGGCTTCAGGATCATATAGCTATAGTTATTTCCGCTGTGTTGTAAGTGATGTACTTTGATAATGATATGTATATTCAAGTACAGATGTATATTTCAAGTTATGTTATACATATTATATGTTATTCGTTCCGCTGTGAGATTCGTGTTACTCTGATATTGTGTTCTTCTTTTTCTTCTATTCTAAGTTTCTATCTTATCTTTCCTTACCCTCTAATTTCTTTCACTAATTACCAGGATTTTTCAATGTTTTGGTTATCGACATCGAGTTTATGTCGATAACCAAAGTCACTAAAAATCCGGGTCATTACAAAACGGTTCTTTGTTGCTGAATTTATTGTATATTTGTGAATTGAAACATTTTATAAAGACTTGAGTATTTGGATGAAGACAACGATTGCTATGAGTTTAAACATTTGGCGACAATGACACACTAAAAAAAAGTCAATTTCCCAACATAAAATTCCCTATGCTATCCATAGGGACGGTGTAGGAAAAACATTAAAACATGTGGGAGACGTAGGGATAGCGTAGGGGACTATGCAGGCCGTGCAGTTTAATAAGTTGTACTACAGCCAGTAATTAAATGTGAATATTAGCTGAGATCGAGAGGCTGAAAGTTGTGTAAAATGAAGGGAAAATAATCCCCTATACCCAAACCCCCCGGTCCTCCTGTATCCAACCAATGAACACCCCCTGATTTCCAATCAATGAACACCGCTGATTTCCATCTTTTGCAGTTAAGTTCGTTTTTTTATTTCGGACTTAATTGCAAAATTGTGAAAATCAGAGGCTTTGATTGGATAGGGACAAGGGTATAGGGAAATTTGAAGACAGAAGATTTGGTCTCAAAATGAAGCGGGTTGTTTTGCGACGCATGCTCTAGCGCAAACGCACGTGCATGTATACCAAAAGACTATAAATTGTGCTAAATGAAGAGGGTTGTTTCATCAATTCATCACACACATTCGCGCGTACATTCAGAAACAATATACATAGTGGCCAAAGATATCTATCTATAGTTTCAGAAATAAGTACCGACTTCATAAATAAAACAATTTTAGAAAAATAACATGTCATATGTAAATCTTACAGCACATCTATATAAAATTTTAACAATACAGTATTTAAAAATAACATAATTATGTGAATTCAGTAAATTGAAACTATTTAGAAAGGCATAAATACATAAATAACTGTCAAGTCTTCGTCTCCCCTTTCGTCACTAAAAACAGCATCGTCTCTAATCTATATGCTGTAAAGAAGAGGGGTTCAGAACTACAAATGTTTGGTGGATGAAAAAGCCTTACATATTTGAAACTAAACCATACTACTAACTTCAACTGTAAGCTCAAATGTCTTTCCAATAAGGAAATGACGATTCTGATTGGATCCCTGCCTAGCGTGGTAGTCATGGTCACGCAAGGTTTAGGTGTGCGGACTAAATCTGCAAACCAAACTACTAGCCGTCCGTGTAAAAAAATATAGTCTTCCAAAGTTTAGATGTGAGAACAATGAACTCCAAGTAAGTCATCATGAGACTGATGTAAAAACTCGAAACAATGTTTTCAAGATTTATTTTGAAGTTAGGCAATTTACCGAACCACACTGGTAACAGTATTTAATACTAACATAAGATCTCTGGCCATTGGAATGCAAGAAACAATATGACTAGTGGGTAAAATTAATGAGGAATTGCGGAAGCAAACCTTGATTAAAGAAACTGAATCAAGAAGACTTAGATCATTCAAGATACTAAAAAGAAGTGGTAAATCGAGCGAGGAAACTACAGCCGGTAAGGAAATGGCGATTCTGATTGGATCCCTACTTGGTGTAGCAGTGATGGCGGCCAATATCGGACAAGAACAGGTGCACATGGTCGAGAGATGGATGCATGCTGCAGTGATGATGTTTTTCCAAGGAGTAAAATACACTGTCCACCTTCTTGATTGAGATACAAAACGGATCAGAAAGATAATTAATGGCAAATAATATCCTCCTCGATGAACACAGTGAGATCACTGAGATGACAGTCTTCTTCTCTGATGGATTCTGCAATATTTAGCCATTCGACAGTGCTGCTCTGATACCATAAACCACGAAGAAGAGAGGTTCTTTTATTTCAGAAGTGATCGAATACAAAATGTAATGCGAGAATTTGAGATAACTCGTGTTGTACATAATGGTCTTGTATTTATAGAAATAATAAATGGAAATAGGCCAAGGCCCAATACGACTATAAGTCGATATGTATAAGATAATGTAAATACAGTACATAATGGTCTCATATTTATAGAAATAATAAATGGAAATGGGCAACAATTCAAGAATTAAATGATGAAATGGTTTTGGCAACATGAGGGAGAATTCCTCGTATATTAAAGAAGATTATGTAGACAAATTCCCGATGTGGGACAATTCCAACACTAAACACATCCTTATTAAAAACAATCAAGCATAAATGAATAAATCAAATACAATCAACAGAAAGAGTATTAGCAATTAATTAAATCTGATTCAAGGAGGGCACGGTCCAACACAACCGGTACTTGGACCATCGGTGCAGCAGGAATGACCGGACGGTGGCACAGGTCCCTGCGGCAACGATTGAAGAACGAACCCTAGTACTCTCACAAGCTCTTGTTCATCTCCTAGGAGCCTTGATGCACCAACTTGATTGATAGTAACAGCTAATGCAACAGCAATAATACATAACGCTAGCAAAGCGATTTTGCTTTTATACATAGTACTCATCTTGATTGTTTTGTGTAAAGAGGGACATGAATTATGGGGCATATATATGTAGGCAGTAAAATGTCAAAGCTAAAGACTTGATGAAGAGGAAGTTGCAAAGAATATGTATGTACAAATTCTGATGTTGATGTCATGGTGGTAAGCCTTTATTTTGTGACTCGTGAGAGCAGACCGAGAGTTTTTGTTAGTCAGGTTACTAGTTTTCCCAAAGAATACATAAGTAGGTAGTCTTTATGCATTAGTTTGAATATATTATTGAAATTTGGATTAATCAGCAGACTTCACCTGTTATCGACGGCATGCATGCTTGACTTTGATCAAGTATGCATTTTGTTTTATATATACATACACGATACGTACACATGAATATACATGCCTACATGTGTATTCCACGAGTCAAAAGTCTGATCGCAGTAATTTGGTAAAAAAATATCTAGTCCAAATCTTCATCCGTAAAATCCGACAGGTATATTTTTTATCTATTTTTATATGAAATTACACAACCTTTTTTTCATTCCGGAATTCCACCCCTCCACCCAGGGGCGGATGTAGGTAGTGGCCAGCTAAGGCCACTGCCCTACGTGGAAAATTGCTTTTGTGGCAAAATTTTGGTAGTTTTGACGTGCTGCCCTACCTCACAGCAAGGAGCATGCCCTACCTGGGCTTCCAGCTAGCCATATTTGGCTCCAACTGTAGTGATTTTAGTCAATTTGCATTGAAGGAATATATGTTTATATATATACAGTAGGATCCAAAATAATTTGATGGTGTGGGACTGAAGACTGAAAATTTTCGCCCTACCTGGACAAGAGTGCTAGCTCCGCCCCTGCCTCCACCGTAAAGCATTAAGGTATAGAGATAACATGCTAATATTTCCCTTCATACAATTTCATACGCTATTCTATCGCGACCTAGGGAAAATGATGATTCATGCTTTAAATTCGGTTAGATGGTCCAATTTACTCACCACATAAGATAGTCAGGTAGATTAGACAATTACTTGTAGAAATGATGAAATTGTCGTTGAACGTATTAATATGGAAAATGTTTGAATTTGGATCAATTTCGACAACTTATATCAAAAACAAAAACAGATCAGTTTTCAGATTAATTACAAAAATAGATCACTTTTAATTATGTATAACACCGACGACATCTCGTATGCTATCAATGTATTATTTTTGCTTTTCTCAGTTAACATCATCTTAAATATCTCCAAGATGAAAAATATTATGGAAAGCAATTGAAATACCATCAATGGACAACATTTTAGATGCCTCAAATGCTGCAAATATGCAACATTTCGTATACCGTCCACTAATTTCGTCAAATGGAAGGCATTTAAGATGCCGTCCACAGAAATAAAATAATATGTATATATATATATATATACTGGGAGCATCCAAGATGCCACCAGTATCCTACATGACTAAAGTGATCAATTCATGTAATTAATTTGAAAATTGATTACAAAAATAAATCATTTTTAGCCACGTAGGATACTGGCGGCATCTCGGATGCCGTCAGTACAATTTTCTTCTCTTTTCTCAGCTGGCGCCATCTTAAATGCATCCAACAAGAAAAGCATTATGGGAGACATTCGAAATGCCGCCCATTAATGACGACATTTCAAATGCTTTCAATGCTGCCAACAGACGACATTTTGAATACCGCCCACTAATTTTTGTCATATGGGCGGTATCTGAGATGTGGCCCAATGTAATAAAACAAAAAAAATGTACTGGCATCATCCAAGATGCTGCTAGTATTCTACGTGGATAAATGTGATATATTTTTGTAATTAATTTGGAAACTGATTTGTTTTTATAATAAGATTTTCAAAACCGACCACAAAAAAAAATCTATTAGTATTATAAAACCATCCTTCTTTGAATAGCAATATATAATTTTATTTGGCAAGACCGACTGGCATTTAAGGTGACCAGAAACACCGCTTATTAAGTAGAAAGATACTGATACTCTACACATGAACAAAGTAACATTTCTGATTTGAAGTGTTCAGTCGCTTTCAATACAACAAAATAACTAGATAACAACATTAACTTAGGAGATAGACTAACCACTAGTGAGCAACGCTGCTCAACTAACACATCATCCTCAAAAAAGGTGCCAGTGTAGGGTGTCAAATTACGCTTATGGGACCAGAAACGGAAAGCTAGATCATCATCATTGAAGAGTAAACGATTCTTGTCCCAAGTTGTGTCTTCCATAATCACAGTGTTGTTTTTACCAATTGCGTCTTCATCCCACTAAACCAATCTTTTGCCATCCGGCCTATGGAACACTACAAAAACAAACTAAAATAAAGACAAACGTTTTCAGTCTTTAGATCTCAATTATTCAATCTTTAAGTAGATTTAAAAGACTGATTTATAGGTCATTAAATCTGAAGTCTTAAAAAATATTTGAGACTGAAACATCGATCTCAAACTTTAAAAACTGATGCTTCAGTTTCAAAAAAGCTAGTAACTGAATTTTAATGACTGAACAGCAGTTTTTGATCAGTCTGAAATTAATGTAGCATATCAAATACTACAGCATATCATTTGCTCATATCAAATAATGCAGCATATATCATTTGCTCTACATCCATAAATACTTTCTCTACTTACTACTTACTACACAAGTTTTATGGTTTATTCATATACCGAAATAATTTCTCAAATCTCTACATTGTGTTCAAACATACTATTGAATTCATTCTACTAAACCATCTTTAATTCTCAAAGGTTTTGTTTTCACAAAACATTTCAAAAAAGTTTAAAACTAGTAAAGATAGAATTCATTATTTCTATCCATTAACTATGGCTTTTTGCTTTAAAAAATGGATTATTTACTTTAATTTAGTTGGAGCTCTTGTCTATTTTGATACCTGTCTATTTTCAAGATTAATTAATAAGATTAAGCTTTGTATGAATCTTTTCTAAAGTGAACTTTTGTATTTTTGGTAAAGTAACAAGGAAACTTGATTATTTTAATAGTTTTTATTTCTTGTTGAAATAGGTAGCACAAAATATGAAGTTTCACCTATGTTTTATAAACATCATTTGCTGCACGTTTCTTTGTTACTTTAACAAAACACATTTACTTACAAACTTATCAATTCATAAAACTTATCTTATAATTCTTCTTGTTTCAATAAGTTAAAGTTTGTCACAATCCGTTCTATATTAAAAAATCTTATATTTTCGTTTCAAAACAAATCAGTTGTTTCCTTTTACTCAAGATCATCGTGCACCACATATATCTAATTCATTTGCATTCGCGCTTTCCTTTAACCGCTTATACTGCTTAACTCTATATTTTTCTTACGCACCTTATTCTTTTGAAAAAAAAAGCCTGTATAATTTTTTCAAGAATTACTTTAATGCAATTCTCAATATTACAGACCAGTAAATTTCTGAAAATTGTAAACTTTTAAACTTGAAAACATTTCTAGAAATCTTTTTCTATATATACATTTTTTCAAGTTTTTTTCAAAGTTTAACTATGGAGCTAGGTACAAAGTGCTTTCTTAATTGTCGTTCCCAAATCCCTTGCACGAAATTATATTCGTTTGTCCACATTCTCTTCCACACTGATTTCTCCAAAGTGGTCTGAACTGAAATCTAAGTCTAGCGCCACTTTCGCACTAAATGTGTGTGTGTATGTGTGCATATATATATATATATATATATATCAGGCCAAAATTTGGTGCTAACACCCAAATGCAGTGTGAAGTCCTCACATTCACAAATCACAGAATATGGAAAACAGTAAATAGCAGGAGACACACGAGGTTTTTATAGTGGTTCGGCTCGAACCAAGCCTACGTCCACTTTTTCTCTTCTTACATCCTAAGAAGTTACAAGTACAATTCTCTCGATTTATACACAAAATCCTTATGTTTACAATGAAAAGAGATAAGAAATTAGAAGATTATACACGAAATCCTCATGTTATATTGTGGAGTTCGGCTTCTATGTTGAGCAATGGCCTTACGTAGAACAATGGTGGAATCCGTGAGGAGTTAGTGCCAAAAAATCCCTTAATTTTCCTTCAAGTGGTGTATTTATAACCGTGGAGGGGCTCCGGGTCGGATGCTACATGGCAGGCACCCCAAGAATCTCAAAATGAAGTGGAGTACATTGAGAAAGCCTCTCCAGATCGTGTTATGCCAAGTGGAAGTCGATCCATGCGAATAGGAAGCGGTTATTGTAACGACCCGCATTCTACGTATCGAAGGATCGTAGAATATTTATTTCTTTCACATATGAAGCTGTATGGTCATGTAACTTTGGGAGACGAGTATTGGGGTCATTTCGCATGTTCATGATTTTTGTCGATTTTTAAATAACCGCTTTGCTCCTAGCTGATACTGTTTTGGCCATAACTTTTGACTGAGAAGGAATTTTGACCTGAAACCACTTCCATTAGATTCATTTGATGTTTTACAATTCCGTAGAGTGATCACATTAGCCAAACGGATTCACCGTTTGGGAGATATGGCTGAAACAAGTTTCAGATGGTGAAAAACAACTTAATTGGGCTTAACCGGGTGATTAACAGCTAGGCCCAATAGGGGATTTCGGGATTTGAGGTATTTGAGTGCTGCTAGGGTTAGGATTTCGGGTTTTCACTCATTTTTCAGCCGACACAAACTCTTTCTTCAAACTAACAATGGCCTCCAACATCTAAAAACACCCTTAATCACTTCTTAATCAAGTTTTGGCTTAAACTACATCAAATTAAGGCGGATTAGCACGAGAATCGAGGTAGAGCTGCTGTGTAAGATTGGGGATAGTGCCAAATCGAAGAATATTTCAGTTTTGGGGTTTTATTTGTGGCTAAGGTGAGTGATTAGCATTGTTTTGGCACTAATTACAGTTAATTAAGGGTAATTAGTGAAGATTAGCGAATTTATACACTAATAAATTCTGGAAAAATATTTATAAATTCGAAAATAATGTTTTAGACCCCTGTTAGAAATTTGGTTTACTTTGGTTAAGTTTTACTAATCATATCATTAGTTTTTCCTAAACATGCTTAAGGGAAGATATCGGGTTTTGGGTATGTTTGATCCACTTTTACATGCTATGGTTGTTGTTTTGGTGTTTATGATGGATTGTACATGTTGTTATGACTATATGGTATGTTTTATGATTGTCTAGAGGTGATAGATTGATCGAAAACGCCGTCGAATAGCGTAAAATAGTCGTTGGAAAGTTGCAGGAAATATGCAGGGTTTCAAACCGGATCGGATCGGATCACTGGCCTCAGATCGGATTGGAGAACTGGGCAAGGGGACCTGATTCGGATTGGAACTTAGCATAAGGAGCTTGGCGAGAAGGAAGGCCATTTGTTTAGAGTTGGAGTTGGGCAGGGGATCGGATCGGAGAGACAAAAAGGGGGATCAGATCAAAGAGACCAGAAAGGGGATCGGATCGGGCGAATGGAGAAGGATGGGATCGGATCGGATCGGGATACATAGAAGGGAGCAACCACCGAACCGAATAGAGGATGGGCACTATACTTCCGAACCGAACCAAGCAAGTGTGAGTGGGCCGAACCGAGGAGGGATGGCGCACTGATCGAGGCATGGATTATGACCACCGAATCGAACCGAGCTAGAAGGATACAACGAACCGAGCTAGACGAGGAACACCGAACCGAACCGTACGTGTGCTATTACTACTACACGACGACTTTTCTGAAAACCAACTCCAATTCGACCAAAACCAGAGATGCAAAGGAAGTCCAAATGAGGAGCTTTGACTCAGGATCCAGTTGGGAACCAATGAGCGAACTTCATGATTGGGCTTTGCTGCGGGACGTGTGCTAAGGGGTTGTCGATGTCTGTAACTTTGAATCCCTATTTGTAGGTAGTACATGAGCGGATTCAGGGCCACAGTGGCCTAGGTACGACTAAAGAGCTAATAGACCGATGAAGTGGGGTCATTTGTAAAGATTTGGTCATGACTCCATGTGGTAAGCTTGGTAGTAGCAGTAGTTGTACAAGTCGAACTCCGTCACTACTTCGATGGGTCTAGTGATTGACAGTGGTGGACATCGTATGCTTTACGCACTAAGTGAGAGATGTGAGGATGGTTGTTATGGTTGACTTGTTTGCCATCATCATGACATGCACACCCCATCCCCGTTATCTTTACACCATCTGTTCACTGGCACCTTAGAGTATTGTACGGTATGTAGTGCTAACTCTTTGGTTGCAGGTCCAGGTTCAGGTATGGTTTAGTATACCTGTTATTGTTCTGTTTAGCTGCTTATCGCTCATACCAGACTTTTTGTCTGACCCAGAGTTTTATGTCTCTTCTTATTACTCTGGGTGCTCTCACGAGCAGACTAGAGACAGGTTAGCTGGGTATGCACGGGTAGCTGATCCGGAGACGAGCAGGAGGCTTCCACGTATGATATGTATAGTATTCTCCCTGTGTTGTTGAAGATCACTGCTTGGGCATTAGTAGTGCATCTTCTACTTTAGCTTTCTTTTGTTTTAGAGACAGTAAATTTGGAAAGTTGTAATAAGCTGTATTTGGATTTCCGCTGCTATGTTGGTTTAGTTTTCAGCTTATGCACTGTCTCGCCTGTTTTATGTCCAGATTATGTTACTATTATATTTTGTTCCATGCGCTGTGAGACATTCTACAGGTTCCTTGTGTAACGACCTAGAAAATCTGAACCAATTTAAAAAATTTAAATTGGCTACTTACTGAATTTTAAGTATTTAAAATTAATATTTTAAATAATAGCGATGAAATGTATGTTTGAATCGATGTTGAAAATGAAAATATAATTACTTTGAATTATAAACAAGGCCTGAAATGGCGCGGTAGTTTCAAAAATTGAATTCAAACTTTGACCGATAGTACCGGGTGCAAAACAAAATGGATTTGAGTGAAACCAAAGATATTTAAATCTGTTAGTGAATATATTTCTAACGAATCTGAAAAATCGAAGTTTCATAGTTGGAAGCAAAAGTTATGGCCAAATGAATTTTCAGAAAGGTCGCTGTAGAAATTATATAGCCCGTGAAAATGGCCATTTTGCAAACGACCTCGGAATTCGACGAAACCTCTTTTGTTGGATCTGGGATGTTAAATTATTGCTAGGTTTCAAATTTCATAATTTTTGAAGCTAGTATGTGAGCGTGACAAAGGAAAATGTGTTTGGTCGATTTCTATTAAATTGGATCGACCAGAAATGGGCCATTTTTCAAACGGTCTCAGAATTCGACGAAACTAGTTTTGTTGGGACCGTATCATCAAAACATAGCTAGATTTATTTTTCTGGAATTTTTCGAATCAGTTTGTGGCCCTGGCAAATTGAAATGTACGTTCAAATCAAATATTGAATGTTTTATATTTTAATTTGAAGGAAAACTTACTGAAACAGCCGAATGAGCCTACGAAACATATCCCATTGTGTTCAGAATGGGGGTAAAACACTAGGGACGACAGTCATTGGGTTTGAATTGGTGTTCGTGTGTGGAAGAGGGTATTTTAGAGATTTTAAAATATATAAATAAATAAAAATATTTCATTGGTCAACCCTTATTCTCTCTCCCCGATTAACTATCGATATACGGCGGCGGATGCTTCCTTCCTTCTCTCCTTGTTTTCTCCTAATCCACTCAATAGAATTCAACGCCCCAGTTAATGTTTTTGTAGAGTTTTCTTCCACCTTCAAATCCATATAACCCTTGCCCTCTATCGTGTCGTGTGGAGCGAGATCCGCCAGCTCGAAGTCGACCGTTTTGGGTCGCCGCCGCACCTCGAGAACAGCGTCGAACTGAGGGTGGTGCACAACGCCGCGAAGCTCTTTCCAAGCCCTTCGACGCTAAACCATCTGATCTTGACCTCGTGCAGCGGATTGTTAAAGGGATTCAAACCTAGTTTTGAATCATTTAAAAAGGTATACGGCCTATTTAATTTTAAACTATATTATAGCAGTTTAAAGTGCTACGGTTTTTGATTTCACTGTATAAATCGTATCATTTCCGTTTCTTGATGAAATTCAGTTAAACAAGAGACAGTGGACTCGTGGGGACGTCTTCTACATTCTAGAAGAGACCGCATATTTTTATGAGCTAATAGACCGATGAAGTGGGGTCATTTGTAAAGATTTGGTCATGGATCCATGTGGAAAGCTTGGTAGTAGCAGTAGTTGTACAAGTCGAACTCCGTCACTACTTCGATGGGTCTAGTGATTGACAGTGGTGGACATCGTATGCTTTACACACCGAGTGAGAGATGTGAGGATGGTTGCTATGGTTGACTTGTTTGCCATCATCATGACATGCACACCCCCACCCCCGTTATCTTTACACCATCTGTTTAGTGGCACCTTGGAGTATTGTACGGTATGTAGTGCTAACTCTTTGGTTGCAGGTCCAGGTTCATGTATGGTTTAGTATACCTGTTATTGTTCTGTTTAGCTGCTTATCGCTCATACCAGACTTTTTGTCTGACCCAGAGTTTTATGTCTCTTCTTATTACTCTGGGTGCTCTCACGAGCAGACTAGAGACAGGTTAGCTGGGTATGCACGGGTAGCTGATCCGGAGACGAGCAGGAGGCTTCCACGTATGATATGTATAGTATTCTCCCTGTGTTGTTGAAGATCACTGCTTGGGCATTAGTAGTGCATCTTCTACTTTAGCTTTCTTTTGTTTTAGAGACAGTAAATTTGGAAAGTTGTAATAAGCTGTATTTGGATTTCCGCTGCTATGTTGGTTTAGTTTTCAGCTTATGCACTGTCTCGCCTGTTTTATGTCAAGATTATGTTACTATTATATTTTGTTCCATGCGCTGTGAGACATTCTATAGGTTCCTTGTTAGTTCATTCTCCTCTTTCTTTTTCTTTGGCGACCGTTCTGTGCTAGTCGGGCATGTGTACAGCGCACCTTCAGAGGAAATGCAGGCTAGTGCGGGGCGGGCCATCACATTTGGTATCAGAGCTCTAGGTTGCGTAGTTAACCTAGGGAATTTATCAGGGAGAGATAGTTTACGCATATGAGAGCGCGTATTTGTGATTATTTTGGTTTTCAAAGCTATATATATACTATTAGTATAGCTAAGGAGCAAGTCGCACTGCACTAACACCACAAAGAGGATGGTTAATCGTTTTCTCTGTGCAGATTGAACGATGAGCCGATACGCAAGAGGTGCCGGTAGAGGAGCCAACAATGGGAATGCTGCTGACATGAGGACGATGTTTACTGACCTCATGAGGTAGATACTTAGGGATGTGCAGAGGGCAGCTCCCAATAATGGTAATGGTGGTGGTCCAATAGTGCAGGCGCCTAGGACCGATTTCGCCAAGCTGAACAAGGATTATACTAGTCTTGGTGGAAAGTCGTTCCATGAAACGGATACAGCTACGGATGTTTAGGATTGGTTGGATAGCTGCGAACGTATCTTCGAAGACTTGGGTATCGAGGATGCGATGAAGAGAAGGCTAGCATCCCGTCAGTTGCAAGGACGGGCAATGAATTGGTGGAATGCTATAAAGGCAGCTACTCCCGAGGATCAGATTACTTGGGAGCAATTTAAGGTTTGCTTTAGCGAGAAGTTCATTCCAGCTGCTCAGAAGTCAGTGTTGTTTAAGAAATTCTTAGAGCTCAAGCAGAATGGCAGAGCTGTCTCGGAGTATATTGCTGAATTCGACACTTTGTCGAAATACGGGTTATCTCTTATTGATACTGCCGAGAAGAAGAATGAGAAGTTCATAACTAGCTTGGATCAATACTTGGGGGAAAGGCTTATTAACCACATCGATGAGACGTTTGAATCAATTGTGGGGAAAGCATTAAGGTCAGAGAGTCTTTACCCTAAGTCGAAGACTGAGGTTGCATCTGCAGAGGAGCCGAAGCCGCAAGCAAGTGGTGGAGGCAAGAGTAGTTCTCATAATAAGGGGAAGCAGAATCAAAATAAGGATGGCCAGAAAAAGAATAAGAAAGATGTTGAGTGCTTCAGCTGTGGTAAGAAGGGCCATTATGCTAGTAATTGTCGGGCAAAGCCAGCGGATAGGAAGTGCTTCAACTGTGGCCAAGTGGGACATCATAAGGACAAGTGTCCGCAACCCCCTAAAGAAAAGAAAATGGCCATTTTGCAAACGACCTCGGAATTCGACGAAACCACTTTTGTTGGATCTGGGATGTTAAATTATTGCTAGGTTTCAAATTTCATAATTTTTGAAGCTAGTATGTGAGCGTGACAAAGGAAAATGTGTTTGGTCGATTTCTATTAAATTGGATCGACCAGAAATGGGCCATTTTCAAACGGTCTCAGAATTCGACGAAACTAGTTTTGTTGGGACCGTATCATCAAAACATAGCTAGATTTATTTTTCTGGAATTTTTCGAATCAGTTTGTGGCCCTGGCAAATTGAAATGTACGTTCAAATCAAATATTGAATGTTTTATATTTTAATTTGAAGGAAAACTGACTGAAACAGTCGAATGAGCCTACGAAACATATCCCATTGTGTTCAGAATGGGGGTAAAACACTAGGGACGACAGTCATTGGGTTTGAATTGGTGTTCGTGTGTGGAAGAGGGTATTTTAGAGATTTTAAAATATATAAATAAATAAAAATATTTCATTGGTCAACGCTTATTCTCTCTCCCCGATTAACTATCGATATACGGCGGCGGATGCTTCCTTCCTTCTCTCCTTGTTTTCTCCTAATCCACTCAATAGAATTCAACGACCCAGTTAATGTTTTTGTAGAGTTTTCTTCCACCTTCAAATCCATATAACCCTTGCCCTCTATCGTGTCGTGTGGAGCGAGATCCGCCAGCTCGAAGTCGACCGTTTTAGGTCGCTGCCGCACCTCGAGAACAGCGTCGAACTGAGGGTGCTGCACGACGCCGGGAAGCTCTTTCCAAGCCCTTCGACGCTAAACCATCTGATCTTGACCTCGTGCAGCGGATTGTTAAAGGGATTCAAACCTAGTTTTGAATCATTTAAAAAGGTATACGGCCTATTTAATTTAAAACTATATTATAGCAGTTTAAAGTGCTACGGTTTTTGATTTCACTGTATAAATCATATCATTTCCGTTTCTTGATGAAATTCAGTGAAACAAGAGACAGTGGACTCGTGGGGACGTCTTCTACATTTTAGAAGAGACCGCATATTTTTATGAGCCTTCTGCTATTTTTGGTGGAGTGGAACCCAATGTGAGATTTCTAATTTATAAACGATATGGAAAACGATGATGTATAAATTATATATTCGATGTATGAGTTATATAAGCATTGTACACCTCTTGTATAAGCGTTGTATAAGTTGTACGTTCGATGTATAAGTTATATATGCATTGTAAAAATTATATATGTGTTGAAATAGAAGTGAAATACTTATATATATATATATATATATATATACGCCCCTCGTCCACAAACCATGGACGATATTTATTGGTTGTGATTGGTGTGAAAATTGGTTGATTACGAATGGTTGATTGAAATTGTTTGTGGTTGAAATTGATTGATTGTGGTTGAAAAATACCCGTTTGTGGTTGAGAAATATTTGGTTGAAACCACATAGGATTAGTTTGTGGAAATGAAAAAAATATACATGCCGCCTGCGTGCGAACTAGATGCATGATTCCCCATTGTCAAAAGCTGCGAGGCTTTAAGGTAGAGCGAGGACCCGTACTAGGGACGGTCCCGGTTTTAACTACCCTGCCGTTGTGCTGCAGAAATTTTGAATAATATTCATGTGTTAGAATTATTTTCCTGTGTTGAAACTATATTCGTCTATTGAATAGAAAACCTTCATGTGTTGAATCGAAATTCATTCGTTGAATTGAAATTCATGTGTTGAATGGTATTCGTGTTTTGAATAAATTGTTTTAACAATAAAAATCACATTTTTACTCTATATGTACAAATTATAGAAAATCTTCATGTGTTGAATCGACATTCATTCGTTGAATTGAAATTCATTTGTTGAATGGTATTCGTATTTTGAAAGAAATTGTTTTATAATAAAAATCCTATTTTTATTACATATATGAACTATATAAAATAATATTGTTTTGAAATAAATTGTTTTATGATAAAAATCATATTTTTATTACATATATGAACTATATAAAATAATCGTGTTTTGAAATGAATTGTTTTACAAAAAAAATCACATTTTTATTATATACATGAATTGTTAAAAATAGTGAAGTGTTGAAATAGAAGACAGTTAGATAAAAATATCATTTTTATCAAATGTATGAAAATTATATAGTTTTGAAATCGAAGAATTGATATATATATATATATATAAATAGAATTGAAATATATCGAATAACGAAGCTGCAGTTCGTATTTTGAAACCGTGATTTCAAACGATTAGTGTGGGACATCCGACCATTGGATTTTCCCGAAATTGCAACCGTTAGGTTCGCTTTGGAAATATCTTTCCAACGACACCAACTTTGTAAAAATCCAACAGTTGGATTGTCTGGAATGTTTAATTCGAATCTGAAGAAAAACAACGCCAGAATCGATTATATATATATATATATATAATTATATTAAATCGAATAACGACGCTGCAGTTCGTAATTTGAAATCGAAACTTCAAACGATTATACCGGGAGATCCGACCGTCGGATTTTCCCGAAACTGGAACCATTGGGTTCGTTTTGAAAAGATTTTTCTAATGATGTAAATTTTGTGAAGATCCAACGATTAGATTTTCAGATATGTGTAAATCAAATCTAAAGAAAAACAGCGCCACGGCCGCGTTATGGCCCGAAGCGTCGTTTGAATAAATTGGCTATTTTAAAATATAAAAATGGCGATAAATCATTATAAAATATTATAAATGATATGGATGTGAAATTTAGAAACTAATTGAAGGTTGGCTAAGTCGAATGGTTTCCTGGGTTTTGATCTGATGTTGGTTTCGGCCTTCGGGGTTAATATTTGGGAAATCGTTCTCTTACTGATTTACGGTTAGTGACTAATGAATTGAAATGATGCGTATGTTGTGTTTATGTAGCACTTGTTTATTATATATGCTAGTTGCTCAGAAAGACCGGGTTTATCCCATTCTGAATAACTGAATCGAAGATAAGAAATCGAACATGAAGACGGTGGTCGAAGACCGGAGATTTTCACCTTGTTTGGATGGTAACTGATGTCCTGATTGGGAGGCATCCCGAATTATGGGTAATGAGTGGTGACCGTCCAGGCGTACGTGGAGATCGATGGGTTTGCGAGGTATGTAGAGCCTCCAGTTTCGTTCAGACCCAGAACGGACTTGCAAATGGACTGTGTGTCTGACATTGGAATTCATTCTGTGTGATTGATAGCCATCAGTTACATGGCATGAATTGCCTGTGTGGCATACTAAGATGCAGTAATCAGGGCTTCTGTTGAAAAGAAAAGTCTTGTGGTTGAAGATCAAAGCCCGCCTATGTGGCGTAGCTTTGTGTATAACATGAATTCGCGAACCTCACATCCCGGTATGAACCAGAAATGGGAGAGGACCTCAGGGAGGACATGCGTTTCTTTCTAGCTAGAGGTGGTGTCGGTGCTTAAACTGGATGATATTTATATTATTTTCACCTATGTGGTTGTTGCTGTTGCGAGGTGCCTCGATTATATCGGTCGATCCGGGACCGATGGAGTCATTAGTTGGCTCATTTACGCACCAAAGGGCGGGGAAACGTATTGTTCAGGCACTATAATCCACTCTGTGTGGACTGACCCTGTCGCTCCAAGGGGCAGTTGCGGCTGTTCTGGAGGCTCGGGCTAGAGAGTCTCGAAGTCGGTAAGGACTATCCTTTGCCTTGGTTCATGACGGAAATCCAATTTCCAAATACGTGATTGTGCGGTTTTGATTGTATATATATATATGGCGACATGATATATGGTACCCATTCCGTCTATGATTGATATTTATGATTGTGTATGAAATTAGAAACTAACGGTAAACGAGATAAGATGGATGGTTTCCTGGGTATTGGTCTGATGTTGGTTTCGGCCTTCGGGGTTAATACCTATGGAATCATTCTCTTACTATTTTACAGTTGGAGTCTGATTATAAAATGGTTTGTTTTGCTCGTATCAAGCATATTTTGGTCGATATAAGGTAAAACTCTATCCTCCGGTTTGCGTTGCATTGTATGATGGGACTTGAGTCTTATATCGGCTTCATTTTATAAAAAGCATTGCGATGTTTAAAAGATTTAATTGTTTTGAAGCACTGACAATACAATGGAGTAAACCCGTTCTGCGAAAGTGGCGTGGTCCTGTGATTAGCCATATTATAGAAATGTGTTAAGTAGATTTCTCATACCAGTCCCATGACTGACTCGTAGTTTGTTTCACTTGCAAACTCGGGTGCCCCTTTTTCTACACGGGCAGGCTTGTGTTCAGGTTATTAGCAGGCACTTTCTGGATAGCTGGAGCTGAAGATGGATACTATCATTTATCTCTTTTTAAGCTGTTCAGCTCCTATTGTACATATTATGTTTGTTTTCCGCTGTAGACATTTATGTATAGCTGAACTGTGTTTATACTAAGTATGATCCTGTATACTGTGTAACTCTGATGATTATTGTTTATCCAGTGTATTATTTGTTCATTATCTGGTGTATTAATTTATTTCTGTTCTGCTATTATCTGTTTATGTGTTATATTCCAAAGATTACCCTTGACACCGTCAGTACGGGTTTTGGGGTCGTCTCACCTTGTTAGTTCATTCTCCTCTTTCTTTTTCTTTAGCGACCATTCTGTGCTAGTCGGGCATGTGTATAACGCACCTTCGAAGGAAATGCAGGCTAGTGCGGGGTGGGCCGTCACAGTTACCCCATAAGAATAAGTCAAAGCAGTTGTGTAGAAATAGGTCCAGGCGGATCGGATCAGGTCCTCCTACCACCGATCCGAATCGGAGCCTTGCCAAAGATCTAGTTGTTGATGTGATAAGCTAGCGGATCGGGTCTTCCTCGCCCCGAACCGAACCGGAGGTTGCCAGAGACATTTGCCCCATCGTGCCATCTAATCGTGTAGGGGCCAAACCGACCCGCTCTACTTGAACTGAATCGAAGATTCATGTTGCCATACTCCGTGAATTTCCATCGCTTCGACACTTCATCTAAGCGATTGCTGACTAATGCCAGTATGCACTCAAAACATGAGTCTGCACGGGTTTATGGAAATGGGCGTAACTTCCAAACCGTAAATCCGAACACTCTACTCGGAGCTAATTTATAGGGATACAAAATTTACTGTGCAAGTCACGGTAATTCATGTTTTTGGACCCAAAAGAGGTCATCTAATAGGAGTTTCGGACCATTTTACCTTTGTGATGCGGCTTCAACCAAATCGCTTCATATCTTATGACAATGTTCCCAGTACTTAAGCACGCTGCTAACCAGACATTTCATGTGACATTTTTGACCAAAAAGCATGTAAACATGTTTACCCCCCAGAACATATCTTGTTGGATGAAGGAAGATCTGTTTTGGACAATCCAAAAAATCCAAGGCCGCTCCGGGCCTCCCAGTTGCATGTATAATCCATACCTACAAAGAAAAAGAACCAAAATGATGTGTCAAATCCTGACAGCTTTACTTAACCTTTCCGAGCATAAACCCTGCTTAGGCGTCTATTTGAGCATAAACTATACTAAGGAGGCGAGGGATCTAACCTTCCGGGCATAAGCCATACCGCGAAGTTCGATCTGAGCACAAGCCATACTCGAGTTTTATTGAGCTCCTTTGCCATATCCTGACAAGACGATAAATCATTCATGAGTATAATCCATACTTGAGAATTGCAGCGGAGTACAATCCATACTCATATCGAGATAGAGCTATTCTTGCCACAGTCTTACAAGATAGTCCATCCCTAGGCATAATCCATATTCCGAGATAAGTATAAGCCATACTTTAATTGAGATTTAGAATCCTGTCACAACCTGATAAGATACTTAAATTTTCCAAACATAATCCTTTCTCGGAAAGTCCTTCCTTATTCAATTCAAAATAGAAAACCAAAGCAAATCCTGATTGGTTAATCATCGAATCCAGCGCACGCTTTGGGGACAAATCCTAACTCCGTACGTGTGTACTCCGATTTAGCCAATCGAAAAATCTAAAGAAAGAAAGAAACGTATCTTAAATCCTAACAAATGCAGAAAATGTAAGGCGATCCAATACAGATCAGTTGATGATGATCCTACGATTGCTCGATCTAGGGTCACTCCCTCTCCGGGGAGCAGGTGGTGACAGCGCAGGTGCAGGCACCATTGTTTGTCTCACATATTCGGGTAGCTCTCCACATCTAACCTATTCCTCTGTTAGGTCTCGCAAATTCCTACAGTCATTTGTGTCATGACCATCCATATCATGGAATATGCAATGTTTTCCAGAATCACGTTCTCTTTGTGATGGCTCCCTCCTGGGAGGCTTTGGGTAGGAGATGGCACCGTTTGTGTCCATATAAATGTCGATCAATGGAGCACAGAGTTCAGTGTATTTTTCATATCTGGGCCCTCTCCGAGGCTGAGTGTTGCGGTCATTTTTGACAGCAGCTTTTCTCTTGACTTTTCCAGAATCAGACGGTCCTCCGCCTTAAAGCATGTTGACTTGGAGAACATTCTTCTCAGAAGTTGCATCTTCTTCCCGCAAAAATCTGTCTGCTTCAAGGCAGAATTCGCTAAGTTTTTGCAGTGGGTCTCGGTGCAAAGATTTCTTGAACTCCGAGTTATCCAAAATGCCAGATACTGGTGCCATGAGTACCATCGATGGTTCAGGTCAATCAACTGATGCTGCTGCAATGTTGTATCTATCCAGAAATGAGCGCAAAGTTTCTCTAAATCTTTGCTTGATTGTAGTAAGTGAAATGATGTTCTTAGGTTGAGCGATGTGGACACGAAATTGTTCAATAAGGCGAGCGACAAACATGTTTCAACCATTAATCGATTCATATTCCAGCTGTCGAACCCACATAGCAGCTATATAAGTTAAGAAGAGAGGAAAGCATTTTTTCATGACGTTTTCCAACGCCGATTGAACTTCCATATGTCGTTTATATCTTATCATATGCACGGTAGGATTTGTCCTGCCGTTGTAAGTCTCCAGAAATGGAAGTTTGAAATCCAAGGGATTGTAGGAATTCCTGATTTCCTGTCTGAATGGAGTGTGATTGACCACGTCATTCTGAAAAGTGCGGCCACTCGATAGTCATTCAATGAGATTGGTGAGCCGATCGCCTTCAAAGAGCTGTTGCAAGCTGCTTAGATCAGAGCTGGTCCCCCCAGCGTTAAGTCCAGAAGAGTTTGGAATAGTATGGGGTGCTTAGAATGCCATCCGGTTCGGATCGGTGATTCCTGTGGCTCGCAGATTGGAGATACCTAAACCAATCCGGTTCGTGGAGACCGACCCAAACGGGTCTAGGTTCATCGGTCTGATGCGTTCCAACTTGGAGTCGTGTTATTCCGATTGTTGTTTCCCTATTGTCCAAGCGAACATGGGCAGATGTTGTCCGAACGTGGTCTGTGTTTCTAACGACGTTTCCATCCAAATTGTTAAGTGTCGGAGCTACGCGCTGTTGAGGGGGATTGCTCCCGAGTTCATTCATATTTTGTCCCACGGTTCGAATCGGATCCAAACCAATCCGGTATTCTGCTCTTGTTGGGGCTAATTCAGTTGCTGCTTCTATATGCGTAGCATTGTTTCCAGTTAGTTGTATGTCGTTGCTCGGCCTTCCGTTCATCCGAGCGAAGAACTCATCCATCATCTCCTATTGTTTCCGGAGGAGATCATCTTGCCTTGCCATCTGGGTTCTCAACTCAGCGAGAACTCCATCCATATCTTCTCTTATTAAGTATGTAGAGGGGTCTCCAAGAGAGGAAGCCTCCTAGCTTGCCTCGTTTCTCATGCCTTCGCCCTCAACATGGGAAATCTTTCGTTTGGCCATCGATCCAATAGACAAATAATAAGCTTCCTTTCATGTTAGAAGAAGAAGTAATATGTGTGCCCCCTTCCTAGCACGCCAAAATGTTAGACCTAAATTTGGTGCTAACACCCAAATGCAGTGTGATGTTCTCACAATCACAGATCACAGAATACAGAAAATAGTAAATAGCAGGAGACACACGAGGTTTTTATAGTGGTTCGGCTCAAACCAAGCCTACGTCCACTTTTTCTCTTCTTAAATCCTAAGAACTTACAAGTACAATTCTCTCGATTAATACACAAAATCCTCATGTTTATAGTGAAAAGAGATAAGAAATTAGAAGATTATACACAAAGTTCTCGTGTTATATTTAGAGTTCGGCTTTTATGTTGAGCAATGACCTTGCGTAGAACAATGGTGGAAGCCGTGAGGAGTTAGTGAAGAAAGATCCTCAATTTGCCTTCAAGTGGTGTATTTATAGCCATAGAGAGGCTCCGGGTAAGATGCTACATGGCCCGCATCCCAAGAAAGCTCTACTCAGAGCTGATTCAAAGGGCTACAAAAGTTATTGTGCAAGTTATCATAATTGATGTTTTCGGGACCAAAAAAGGTCATCTTATAGGAGTTTCGGTCCATTTTATATTTGCGATGCGGCTTCAACCAAATCGCTTCATGTCTTCTGAAGATGTTCCCAATGCTTAAGCATGCTGCTAACCAGACATTTCACGTGTGATGGCTTTGACCAAAACAGATCAAAAATTTCTTATGATACAAAGTACATAATTTCATATGCATCTAATATTTCTATTAGATAATACTAGTTGATAAAATATATTTTAAATAATATATTTATTATTTAAGAAGTAATAGGGTGCGTTTCCACGCAAGTGTAACATGACATTTTAGATGGGTATTTAAGAAAAATTATCCAATGGACTAAATTATTTTGATTATTAATATATTTTTGGCAAATGTCTTTTGTTATCAATTAAAATATATTTTCTGCAACTGCATGTTCATATTAGTTGCAATAGGCACAGTTTTATTTCAAAATCCAAAATTTTGGCTCCAATCCACTTTTCTGACCCAAATTTTGGCTCCAACTAGATTTGCTGAAATTCGTGCCCTTCTGGTTACACTCCCAAAAAAGAAATTAAATCAGCACTCCATCTACAATGCTGGTCATTAATCACCTTCCTACACGCTTCTCCTCCGAACACTCCTCTTCCTCTTCTTTCTCAATTTCATCTCCCTCTCTCTGTATTTCTTTCTACACCCTCAACCATACACCCCTACTGTCCACGAAAACACCCATCGAACCCTAAAGCCATGGCCTTCCATTCCCTCCTTCCTTCCATGGACCCCACACCTAATCCCTCGCTTGTGCGAATCATACTTCGACCATGGTTTTTCCCGCCAGATCCACCTCTTAGGACCCGAACCTGTTAAAATTACCCAACCTTTCATCAGAGTCCACTACAGTGAGACCCTGGCCAGCTCTATTTGGGAGATGGTATGATGAGAATGGACCCCCATCGGATTTCAATGCCGAATGGTAGAGAAGATTTGAAAAGTATGATTGGGAGAGAGGAGTAAGATGAGCTACCGAAATATGAGGCGGGGGATGTTCGAGATTGAGGGAGTTGTGAGTGAGTATGAGAACGCTAAAGTTGGGTATGAAGATGCTGCTCATAGTTCGTTTTATGGTGGCTCTGCTGTTGTTAATTTTATTTTAATTTGAATCTACTTTGTGATTATTAGAATGGAGAGAGTAGTGCTTTAGTTGATTACTCTCTCGATTTGTATTGTGTCATGCCACTTTTAATGTGTCAAATCCATTGTCGCTTCGTTGATAAGAACAGAGAACTAAAAAATTGAAATGAGTCTCCAAACATGATCACTAAATGGCTCAGGAAATCCAAAAGATCGAAGGACCCGATTGGTGAAAAACAAAGACATGCAGTCATAAGTCTTAACCATATCAAGCTTGATGACAACATTAGAACCACGAAT
>JASFAX010002374.1:0-46227 GCA_030737875.1 Allium sativum | reverse complement strand
AGGTTTTCTTGCGGACTGGATGGATTTGGTAGATCTTTACAACTTAGATTCACATGCACTTGGGGTGATATTTATTTTTCTTTTGTATGGGGAGGGGGAATTTTGTTACCTACTAGGCTTATTACAGCTCCATAATTTGGTGTAGAATAAAATTGCATAAGTGCTCCGCACCTTGTAAGGATCGCTCATTTCTCTCAAAAAAAATAATTAAGTTTGAACATAAGAACTTAATTAAGGTTCATTTAATTAATTAAGTCTAAATGTTTTTCAATCTTTTACTAAAGATTAAATTGAGTTTTAATAAATTTATTAAAAATAATTATTATTTAATTTTTGTTTAAAAGGATATTAAATAACTAATTACTATTTTAAAAATTAGAAAAATGTTATTTATTTATTTAAAGTTTTTATTTAGAATTATATTGCTTATTTAATAATTTAACTAATATTTATAAATTTATTAATTATTTAATAATGAGTTTAATATTATTATAAACATTTTCATGTTACTTGTTATACAAGGATATTTTTAAAAAAGATGTTTATTCGAAGGATCTCTTTGTCAATTTCCTTTAAGAAAGCTTATGATTTAGGATAAGGGACATTGTTTATCGGAACCATACACCATATATGAATAATCTAAGTCAACATTGTTTATCGTGCTCATTCCTTTAAGAAAGCTTCTTGATTCGTCTCCCGTTCCCTGAAAGAAAGCCAAATCCAAAGATCTATAGGAACAAAAAAAGGCGAAGTAGGAATTATGGCAGCGAAGACATGAGAACCCGGGAAGTCAAGGATAGACTTGATGAGAACAAGTCTTCCTATTTAGGAGATGAGTTGCGAGTTCCAACTAAAGATTTTACCTCTAGCTTTGTCTGTTTATGGGTCAAAAACCGCATTGAGTTTTCGAACGTGGTAAAGAACAATACGAAGTTTAGTAAGGGGGAGATAACCAGACGGAAACTAAAGCAAGAATGGGGGTTCTCAATCTTAGGAATGAGCATGATATTGGTGGATGTCATGCCCTTGGGGAGCGTGGCGTAAAAGAAGATGGATTAAATAGCCAGAGAGAAGTCATAACGAATAATCTTCCAGGCACAGTGGTAGAAATTCCCATTGAAACTATCTGGTCCACTAGCGTTGTGCTTGCTAAGAGACAAAGCACAAGATCGAGTCTCCTCCGAAGAGAGGAACGCAAAGAGAAGGAGACTCAATCGAAAAAAACAGAATAGGGACAAATGATAAAAGACCAAGATCAGTTTGATCTACAGAAGGCCTTTGGAGGAAGGTCTGAAATTGGGAGATAATCGTTACTTCCACCTAAGAGGAGATGATGCCATGGAGTGGTCCGGGTGAAGAATATGATGGATGGAAAGAATTTTATTCTTCTTTCTAATAGATAATGGAAGAAACTCAAGTTGGAATCACCGTAAATATTCCACTTGATACATATTTTTTTGCCTAAGGCATTATCAACACGAAGTTCCGAGGTGAAGAAGATTTAAGCCTGAACTCATTCTGCCTTATTAGGAGAAGAAGGATCGACATAGAAATGCCAAGATGAGAGCTTCTTCTTTTGATCAAGCATGATTGAAAATGTTCGTGAACACTTGCGTGTTCCGTACCTTCAGGAAAGACTTAAGATATTTGAGCTTAAGAGAGAAACCACTATTGGAGAGCTACTAGCGGGGATGGAACAACATTCCTCAACTCTCAGAATGAAGGATTGGTAAGTCTTCCACATGGACCAAAAAAGAAAATAAGAAGGCCTCGATAATGATAAAGAGGAGCACCTCACTGTCATTGGGGCGTAGTCCAAATTCGTGCGATGTAGATGATCCATAGAGAAAGAGAAAGAGAGGGCAAACCATCCCTCGGAACCGAACACTAGAAACCGATAAAGGATCCTATTGGATCCTTCTTGGTTGTTACACAAGGTAAAAGAAGATCCAATAGGAAACCTAAGAAAAAATTGATTGGATAATTAAAGCATTGAAATCCTCTACCACTGCACGGTTGATAGAGGATCCCCCGCTTTTTTCGCTTGGTACGACACAACGTTAATATCACCCCTTACGATAGAGGCATGATAACCAAGACTAGAGAGAGATAAAATGTCTTGCCATAACCAAAGACGCTCAATGCGGTCACATTTAGCGTACGCATTAGAAAAAAGAAAGGAGAAGGGAAAAGTAGAAGAGAATACTCAACCATAAGCATTTGATCCGAATCAAAAATCAGTTCCCCAGATCTTTCTTTGGCCCATATAATCCAAATCTTGTTAGAAACATTTAGGATGCCACCCCCAAATTAAGTTGACGAATGAAATCGGAAAGAAATTCCAACCCTATGAAAGGTTCCTAAAGCACTACTAAAAAAAATGTTTCTTAACTATTTGCTTCAGTCGTGAGAGAGAGAGAGGCATCGTTCTCGATACCCTTAATATTCCAAAACAAGAAGCATGCCATTGTGCGAAAAGAACGAGAAGGGAAGAGAAAAAAGGTTAAAAAGAACAACTAGACACAAATTAGATCGGATAAAAAGTGCGATGAGTAGTGTAACGACCCGCATTCTACGCATTGGAGGATCGTAGAATATTTCTTTCTTTCTCGTAAGGAGTCGTATGGTCGCGTGACATTGGGGGACAACTATTGGGGTCATTTCCCATATTCATGATTTTTGTTGATTTTTAAATGACTGTTTTGCCCATAGCTGACCTTGTTTTAGCCATAACTTTTGATTGATAAGGAATTTTGATCTGAAACCACTTCCATTAGATCTGGATGATGGTTTACCTTTCCAAAGAGTGGTCATATGTGAAAAAAGGACTTATCGTTTGGGAGATATGGACAAAATAAGGTTTGGAAGCTAAAAGACTGCTTAACTAGGCCAAATGAGGTGATTAGTGAATGGGCCCATAACCCATTTCGGGATCAGGGTTATGGGGAGGCTGAAATGGGTTAGGTTTCCATTCTATTTCAGTTTTCTAGCCGCTATTTACCTCTTAGAAACCCTAACAATGGCCTCCACCTTCTAATTTCATCCCAAATCGCTCTCCAATCAAGGATTAAGCTTAGCAACATCAAATCAAGGAGAAATAGCACCATTTCAGAGTTAGAGTTGCTGTTAGACATAGTATTCGCCCAAATCAGAGGAGTTTCAGTTCTGAAAGTTTTAATTGTGGCAAAGGCGAGCGTAGCCTTGTTTTTACACTAATTATGGTTAATTAAGGGTAATTAGTGTTAATTAGCGAATTTAAACATAATTAAATTATGGAAAAATGTTTAGAAATTCTTAAACACCGTTTTAGACCTCTGTTAGATGTTTGGGTTAATTTGGTTAAGTTTTGTTAACCCTATCATTAGATTTGCTTAAACATGATTAAGGGGAAAACATGGGTTTTGGGTATGTTTGATCCGTTTAACCTTGTCATATTGTTGTTTTGGTGTTTGTGGATGATTATACATGTTGCTAT
This sequence comes from Allium sativum, assembly GCA_030737875.1. Lineage (NCBI taxonomy): Eukaryota > Viridiplantae > Streptophyta > Magnoliopsida > Asparagales > Amaryllidaceae > Allium > Allium sativum. The sequence continues at coordinate 42,752 of JASFAX010002374.1, read as the reverse complement.
GACTGTATGGTATGCTTTGTAATTGATTAGAAAAGTTAGATTGGTTGAAAATGCCATCGTATGGCGTAAAACAGTCGCTGGAAAGTTGTAGGATAATGTACAGGAACCGGATTGGATCGCCCCCTCCGAACCCGACCCGTTCGTGACTCTCAACCACGAACCGCTCCAGAAGGCCACGAATCAATCCGCCTCTCCAAGAAATTCACGACCCGAACCCAATGGGTGCTCACGAACCGACTAAAGGGAGTTGCCATGCATGAATTGACTGGAATGGATGAGCCAACCTGGATGATCTTCCACGAACCGAACTGTTCAAATGTGCCACGATCCAACTAGGGGTACCACTAGCCGCCGCCGCCAGAGCTCCACGAACTGCCAGGGATGGTTACGACCGATCCGAACCAAGGTGCATTGACTGGAGACCTGAACCACGAAATGAACTGGAAGTATAACCTGAAGTAAAGAGAAGTGAAGTAGAAGACCGATCCAGAGAGGAAGCGACCAAAACCCGAGATGCAAAGATAGTCCAAATGGGAAGTTTGTACTCAAGATCCAGTCGGGAACCAACGAGTTAACTTCATGGTTGGACTTTGTTTTGGGACGTGTGCTAAGTAGTTATCGACGTCCATAACTTTGATTTACCACCGAAAGACGAATGTTAGGCTACAGATCAGTGCAGTGGCATAGTTATTACTTCATGGGGCAGAGTGATCGTAGCATGGCTATGAGCCAGTGCAGTGGAGTTATCATGACTCCATGGGGCAGAGTGGACATAACAAAGTATTAGTGGTTACAGATCAGTGTAGTGGATACGTCACGTCTCCATGGGGCAGATTGATCGTAACAAAGTATTGGATGATCAAAGCGGTGGATATCGTATGCCTTATGCACTGAGTGAGAGATGTGAGGATGGCTGCTATGCTTGATTGTTTGCCATCACTATGACATGCACACCCCCACCCCCGTATCCTTTACACTATATGTTAGTGGCACCTTAGAGTATTGTACCGTATGTTGTGCTAACTCTTTGGTTATAGGTCCACGTTCAAGTATGGTTTAGTATACTTGTTATCATTACGTTTAGCTGCTGACCCAAAGTTTTATGTCTCTTCTTACTACTCTGGGTGCTCTTAAACGGGCAGACTAGAGACAGGTTAGCTGGTTGTGCATGAGTAGCTGTCCGGAGACGAGCAGGAGGCTTACACGTACTATTCTTATATATATATATTCTCCCTGTGTCACTGCTGGTCACTACTTTGGGCATTAGTAGTGTACCTTTCTTATTTTGCTTCGGAGATAGTTTTAGAAGTTGTGATAAAGATGATGTGGAACATAAGCTGTAATTTTGTATTTTTCATTGCTATGATGTTTAGTTTTCAGCTTATGCACTGTCTCGCCTGTTTTTATGCCAAAGTATGTTATTATTATATTTTATTCCATGCATTGTGAGATATGCTACAGGTTCTTTGTTAGTTCAAATTTCCTTCTTTCTTTTCTTTGACGGCCGTCCCGTGCTAGTTGGACATTGGCACATCGTACTTTCATTGGAAATGTCGGCTGGTGCGGGACGGGCCGTCGCATTTGGTATCTGAGCTCTAGGTTTCATAGTTAACCTAGGGAAGACACCAGAGAGAGATAGTACGTATATGAGAGCACATATTTGTGATATTTTGGTTTTCAAAAGCTATATATATATACTATTAGTATATTTAAGGATGAAATCGCATTGCACTGGCACCACTGAAGAGATGGTTAATCGTTTTCTCCTTACAGATTGAACGATGAGCCGATATACTAGGGGTAGTGGTAGAGGAGCTAATAATGGGAATGCTCCTGATATGAGGACGATGTTCACTGAGCTCATGAGAGATGCTTAGGGATGTTCAGAGGGCAGCTCCTAATGTTGCAAATGGTGGTGGTGCAGCGGTGCAGGCGCCTAGGGACGATTTCGCCAAGCTATGCAAGGATTACACTAGCCTTGGTGGGAAGCCGTTCCACGGAACGAAATCGGCTACATAAGTCCAGGATTGGTTGGATAGCTGTGAGCGTATCTTCGAAGACTTGGGTATCGAGGATGCGATGAAGAGAAAGCTAGCATCCCGTCAGCTGCAAGGACAGGCTATGAATTGGTGGAATGCTATGAAGGCAGCTATTCCCGAGGATCAGATTACTTGGGATCAATTTAAGACTCGCTTTAGCGACAAGTTTATTCCAACTACTTAGAAGTCAGTATTGTTTAAGAGGTTCTTGGAGCTAAAGCAGAATGGTAGAGCTGTCTCGGAGTATACTGCTGAGTTCGATACTCTATCGAAATATGGATTATCCCTTATTGATAATGCCGAGAAGAAGAACGAGAAGTTCATAAATGGGATGGATACTTGGGGGAAAGGCATATTAACCACATCGATGAGACGTTTGAATCGATTGTGGGGAAAGTATTGAGGTCAGAGAGTCTTTACCCTAAGACGAAGACTAAGGTTGCATCTGCAGAGGAGCCAAAGCCGCAAGCAAGCGGTGGAGGCAAGAATGGTTCTCAGAATAAGAGAAAGCGGAATCAGACCAAGGATGGCCAGAAGAAGAAGAATAAGAAGGATGTAGAGTGCTTTAGATGTGGCAAGAAGGGCCATTATGCTAAAGAATGTCGAGCAAAGCTCGCGGACAGGAAGTGCTTCAACTGTGGCCAAGTTGGACAACGAAAGGATAAGTGTCTACAACCCCCTAAAGAAAAGCAGATTGTGAAAGCATATGCTATAAATGTTGTTCCTTCTTCGTCGAATCCCCCAACTGCGGCAGAGAAAGGAAAGAATGTCGTCATTCAAGGTATGCTTTCTATTTATGATGTTCCTGTTCGAGTATTATTTGATACCGGAGCTTCCCGTTCCTTAATATCTAGTGACCTGGTAGATAGGTTGGGATTGGAACCCAAGATAGTCGGTAGACCTTTAGCGGTGACGAACCCGATTGGTGGTTCAACTAGCCTTAGAATGATTTGTCGTAATGTGGTCTTATCGAGTCATGGATGCATGTTTGTTTGTGATTGCTTTGTTTTGGGCTTTACTGGGTTTGGCATTATTTTGGGAGTCGATTGACTCCAAAGATACGGGGTGGTGGTAGACTGTGAGGGCTTTTTGGTGACAATTAGAGCGGATGATGGGTGGAGGGTAGTGTTTCGTGGTCCACCTAGTGATGGGGTAATGGCTAGTTTTGTAAATTCCCTCGACATCCCACATGATGAGTTGTCAGATGTGGCCGTGGCTGGCCAGTATTTGGATGTCTTCGAGGAAGTGACCGGACTTCCACCACACCGAGAGATTGAGTTCCATATTGATTTAGTGAAAGATGCCAGACCTATAGTGATGCCACTTCGTCGTATGGCACCAAGAGAGCAGCGATAGCTCGGGGTGCAAGTAAGCGATCTGTTGAAGAAGGGATTTATCAGAAGAAGTGTTTCTAAGTGGGGAGCACCAGTTATGTTTGCTACCAAGGCAGTTGGTTCCCTTCGATTGTGTGTGGACTACCGCGAGTTGAATAAGGTGACGAGGAAGAATAAGTATCCTCTACCACAGATAAATGATTTGTTTGATAAGTTGAGTGGCGCGAGATTGTTCTCCCAGTTGGATCTCGCGACAGGTTTTCATTAGCTTAGGGTGGAAACTAAGAGTATAGTTAAAATGGAATTTCGGATGCCGTCTGGATTTTATGAGTGGTTGGTCATGCCATTCGAGTTGACCAATGCACCAGCATATTTTGTGGATCTTATGGATAGGGTATTCAGAGATCAGTTGAATAAGTTTGTTCTTGTGTTCGTAGACGATATCTTGGTTTATTCAAGGACAGAGGAAGAACACAAGGAACATCTAAGGATAGTGATGGAGGTGTTGAGAAAACACCAATTGAAAGCAAAGTTTTCTAAGTGTCACTTCTGGAGGAGGGAAGTGAGATTCTTGGGCCATATTGTTTCAGAAAATGGTATTGCCGTGGACCCTGCGAAGGTGGCTACGGTATAAAATTGGTCTACGCCCAAGAATGCAACAGACGTAGGAAGTTTCTTGGTATTGGCTGGATATTATCTTAAGTTTATCCAAGACTTCTCCAAGATAGCAGCACCGTTGACTCAGTTGACCGAGAAGAATCAAGCATTCATCTGGGACGAAAAGTGCGAGAATGCATTTAAGAGTCTAAAGGAAAAGTTGACATGTGCACCAGTGTTAGTCATTCCTAAAGGGAATGAAGAGATGACGGTATATACAGATGCATCTGGTACGGACTAGGTGCTGTATTGATGCAAGGAGGTAGGGTTGTAGCTTATGCTAGTCGGCAACTGAAACCACATAAGAAAAGATATCCTACCCATGATTTGGAATTGGCAGCGATCGTGTTCGCGTTGAAGATATGGAGACATTATCTCTTGGGAGAAAGACTCGAGTTGTTTACCGATCATAAGTCACTAAAGTATCTCTTCTCTCAGAATGATCTAAATCTCCGACAACAAACATGGTTAAAATTCTTGGCTTCCTATAATTTCGATATCGCATATACACCAGGAAAGGGCAATGCGGTAGCTGATGCCTTGAGTACGAGATATGCCAGTTTAGGGGCTATGTTTCTAGAATGGAAGCAACTGGAGTACATTGCTGGATATGATTTCAGACCAAAGTGCGAATTGGATCCAGAAATGTGAGAGGATTGGTTCCAGTCAGAGGGACGATCGTTACCTATTGGAAATCATCTCAAAGTTAGAGATGGGAATCGACGAAGAGATGAACAAGTATGGGCTTGATCGAGATAGATGGCTTAGAAAGAATGGAAGACTAGTTGTGCCCAATGTCAAGGGATTGAGAGATGAAGTGCTTAGAGAATGTCATCACTCAAAACTGATTATACAACCCGGTGGTAACAAAATGTATCGAGTCATGAAGCAGACCAACTACTGGGAAGGGATGAAAAGAGACGTTGGGAAGTTTATATCCAAATGCATGAACTGCCAGCTAGTTAAAACTGAGCAAAAGAAGCTTAGTGGTTTGTTGCAACCATTAGAAATCCCAGAATGGAAATAGGAACAAATCTCAATGGATTTCATTGATAGGTTACCAAGAACTAGATCGGGCCATGATAGCATTTGGGTGATTGTGGACCGATTGACTAAGAGTGCAAGGTTTATACCCGTCAAGTCGAATAGAACGACAGCTAAGTTAGCGGAACTATATATGAAATGGGTAGTGAGATTTCATGGAGTACCTAAAAGCATTGTGAGTGACCGAGACCCGTTATTTACTAGTGGGTTTTGGAGAAGCTTACAAGAGGCTCTAGGGTCAGAACTACACCTCAGTACCACGTATCATCCTCAAACTGACGGTCAGACAGAGAGGGTGAATCGAGTATTAGAAGATCTCTTGAGAGCTTGCATATTGGATTTTGGTGGATCATGGGATGACCATTTGCATCTAGTAGAATTTGCATATAATAATAGTTATCAATCCAGTATTGGTATGGCTCCATATGAATTTTTGTACGGAAGACCGTGCAACTCACCGTAATGTTGGTTAGAAACTGGTGAGAAGTTTGTGCTTGGACTAGATGTGATAAGAGAAACCTCAGATAAGGTTAAGATCATTCAACAACGAATGAAGGCTGCCCAAGATAGGCAAAAGAGTTATGCTGATAAGAGGAGGAGAGACTTAAAATTCTCCATTGGTGACTTGGTTTTTGTCAAGATTTCTCTATTAAAGAGCGTGATACGATTTGGTAGGAGAGGCAAGTTAGCACCAAGATTTGTTGGACCATTCCCAGTTCTCGAGGAAATTGGGAATTTGGCATATAAAGTTGAATTACCAGAGAAGATGGCGGGAGTTCATAACGTATTTCATGTTTCCCAGTTAAGGACATTCGTGCACGACCCAGATATGACTAGTTCACCGGATCAGTTAGACGATATCGAGGTTGAACCCGAGGCGGTTGGGAACCGTAGGCCTATGCGTATTGTTGGGAACGATACGAAGCAGCTTTGAAGGAAGGCGGTGAAACTAGTCAAAGTTCAGTGGGGTGATGATGAGGAAGACTGTACTTGGGAAACAGAGGAGAACATAAGGAGGAAGTATCCAGAACTCTTTGCCTGGTAAGGTTTTTATATCAGTATAGTACTCCCTTGTTAGTAAACCGCATGTTAGGATAGACTTGTTGTGTTGTTTTGTATGCTTTATTGTTTTGTTAATGATTGGTAGGCATGAGGGATCCCTTGTATGTTTTCGGGTTAAGGAATTTCGGGGACGAAATTTCTTAAGGGGGAGAGAATGTAACGAATCGCATTTTACACATCGGAGGATCGTAGAATATTTATTTCTTTCTCGTAAGGAGTCATATGGTCGTGTGACATTGGGGCACGACTATTGGGGTCATTTCCCATGTTCATGATTTTTGCTGATTTTTGAATGGCCGTTTTTCCCTAGCTGAACTGGTTTTGGCCATAACTTTTGATTGATAAGGAATTTTGACCTGAAACCACTTCCATTAGATCCGGATGATTGTTTACCTTTCCGTAGAGTGGTCATATTTGAAAAATGGACTTACCGTTAGGGAGATATGGACGAAATAAGGTTTAAAAGGTGAAAAACTGCTTAACCGGACCAAATGAGGTGATTAATGAATGGGCCCATAACCCATTTCGGGATTAGGGTTATGGGGAGGCTAAATTAGTTAGGTTTTCATTCTATTTCAGTTTTCTAGCCGCCATTTACCTCTTAGAAACCCTAACAATGGCCTCCACCTTCTAATTTCATCCCAAATCGCTCTCTAATCAAGGATTAAGCTTAGCAACATCAAATCAGGGAGAAATAACACCATTTCAGAGTTAGAGCTGCTGTTAAACATTAGTATTCGCCCAAATCAGAGAAGTTTCAGTTCTGAAAGTTTTAATTATGGTAAAGGTGAGTGATTAGCCTTGTTTTTACACTAATTAAGGTAAATTAAGGGTAATTAGTGTTAATTAGCGAATTTAAACATAATTAAATTATGGGAAAATGTTTAGAAATTCTTAAACACCGCTTTAAACCTTTGTTAGAAGTTTGGGTTAATTTGGTTAAGTTTTGTTAACCCTATCATTAGATTTGCTTAAACATGAATAAGGGAAAACATGGGTTTTGGGTATGTTTGATCCGTTTAACCTTGTCATATTGTTGTTTTGGTGTTTGTGGATGATTATACATGTTGCTATGACTGTACGGTATGCTTTGTAATTTATTAGAAAAGTTAGATTGGTCGAAAACGCCGTCGTATGGCGTAAAACAGTCGCTGGAAAGTTGTAGGATACTGTGCAGGAATCGGATCGGATTGCCCCCTCCGAACTCGACCCGTTCGTGACTTTCAACCACGAAACGCTCCAGAAATCCACGAATCGATCCGCCTCTCCAAGAAAGTCATGACCCAAACCCAATGGGTGCTCACGAGCTGATTTGAGGGAGTTGCCATGCATGAATTGACTGGAATGGATGAGCCGACCTGGTTGATCTTCCACGAACCGAACCATTCAAGTGAGCCACGATCTGACCAGGGGTACCACGAGCCGCCGCCGCCAGAGCTCCACGAACCGCCAGGGATGGTCACGACAGATCCGAACCAAGGTGCATGGACTGGAGACATGAACCACGAACCGAACTGGAAGTATAACCTGAAGTAAAGAGAAATGAAGAAGAAGACCGATCCAGAGAGGAAAAGACCAAAACCCGAGATGCAAAGGCAGTCCAAATGGGAAGTTTGTACTCAGGATCCAGTCAGGAACCAACGAGTTAACTTCATGGTTGGACTTTGCTGCGGGACGTGTGCTAAGGAGTTATCGACGTCCATAACTTTGATTCACCACCGAAAGACGAATGTTAGGCTACAGATCAGTGCAATGGGGTAGTTATTACTTCATGGGGCAGAGTGATCGTAGCATGGCTATGAGCCAGTGCAGTGGAGTTATCATGACTCCATGGGGAAGAGTGGACATAACAAAGTATTAGTGGTTACAGATTAGTGCAGTGGGGCCGTCACGACTCCATGGGGCAGAGCGATCGTAACAAAGTATTGGGTGATCAAAGCAGTGGATATCATATGCTTTACGCACTGAGTGAGATGTGAGGATGGTTGCTATGCTTGATTGTTTGCCATCACTCTGACATGCACACCCCCACCCCCGTATCCTTTACACCATATGTTAGTGGCACCTTAGAGTATTGTACGGTATGTTGTGCTAACTCTTTGGTTGCAGATCCAGGTTTAGGTATGGTTTAGTATACCTGTTATCATTCTGTTTTACTGCTTCTCGCTCATACCATACTTTTGTCTGACCCAGAGTTTTATGTCTCTTCTTATTACTTTGGATGGTCTTAAACGGGCAGACTAGAGACAGGTTAGCTGGTTGTGCATGAGTAGCTGTCCGGAGGCGAGCACGAGGCTTACACATACTATTCTCTCTATATATATTCTCCCTGTGTTGCTGTTGGTCACTACTTTGGGCATTAGTAGTGTACCTTTCTTATTTTGCTTTAGAGACAGTTTTAGAAGTTTTAAAAAGGATGATGTGGAACATAAGCTATAATTTTGGATTTTCCGCTGCTACAGTGTTTAGTTTTCATCTTATGCACTGTCTCGCCTGTTTTTATGTCAAAGTATGTTATTATTATATTTTATTCCATGCGCTGTGAGATATGCTACAGGTTCTTTATTAGTTCAAATTTCCTTCTTTCTTTTCTTTGGCGACCGTCCCGTGCTGGTTGGACATTGGCACAACGTACTTTCATTGGAAATGTCTGCTGGTGCGGGGAGGGCCATCACAAGTAGACCTAACTATCACTCGGTAGCAACGAAGGATCGAGTCTGAATAGTGTGAGGAGTTCGTGGCATAGACCTAGAACTCCTTGAAGAACATGACGAACTCATGAGGCTTGCCCATAAGTTGGACTTGTAGCCGCCACTACCGATAGCAAACTATCAGCTACCGTGGAACGGGCCTCAAGCCGAGCCATAACTACGTGAACAACACGACAGGAATGGGTGTTCCTAGCTAGGCGCGTGAGATGGTCATTGATGCCCCTAACTACGAATATAGAGAGCGGGACCGATAGTGATTTACGAGCAACATAGGGAATATGGGATGTCATAACGTCGAGATATGGTGCTACCACTTGCTGTGTGGAATTCATAACCTCAGAATCATCATGGGCTTGACAATCCTGTGCAGATGTGAAAGGCCAACAAAACATATCAAAATAGAAAGAAAGATGAAAAACAACATGATTCAACGAAGGGATCAAAAAGGCCAGAAGATAGCTACTGATAGGAGATGGTATATAGCTAACAACAAGCCAGCTTTCTATACACTGTCAGTTTATAGGAAAACATCATATTGACCAACATAGACACAATACATGGCAAATCTATCCACTGCCCCCAAAGCCACAATATCTCACACACATGTTATTGATTGACGTGCAGTGAACACAAGAGAAAACAAACCAAATCAACACCCACGAACCCCACCATGATGCTAACAACCTCATAAATCCACCAGAAACACAACAATGACGTTGGTCAGAAAAGAAAAGCCGACCAAAGAAATTAAACCATGGCCCCTAATTAAAAAAAAACAATAACAAAAAGGAATGCAAGAGGTACCAACGTCGAGTACTCTCCCACTAATGAAAAAGGTTACCAACCAATAGGTGTGACCACCCGAACCCACCCAAACAAAAAAAACACGGTTTCCTTGCAATGCTCCAAAGAGAAGCAAAATAAAGATACTAGGCCAAGGAAAACTGACCAGGAAAGATGACCAAAAGGAAAAACACATTGAGTAAAACAAAGCAAAGAAGGGTACCTGAATGAGTCAGCAAAAATGGTATCACCACATGAATCAAGCACACAAAACTCTGGTAACAAATCCAACAAGGATGGTCGAGCAATAGCAACTGAACAAGACCCACCCACAGACAATGCAAGGGACAATGCAACATAAACAAAAGGAAACCACATCGACATCCAATTACAGAATCAAATAAATGAAGATTTAACAAAAAGAAAGCATTTGCAAACCTGACATCCAGGCTTAAGCGAAGCCCTATCACAGTCAATAGCTGACAAGGATAAACCAACCATGGTAACATCAGAAAACACGGATGCAACGCCAAAAGCAAGTGGCTTCATCCGCTGAGCTGAAACATTCTGTCTCTATGCCTCGACCAAATGTAATACAACCAATCTATGGTAGAGCACACTAACCCTAAGCCTTAAACAACTTTGGCCAGGAAAACAACCAATAGGAGAGACAGCACTGCCGTTATGAATCGAAATCAAATCCTCATCTACAACAAGCAGAGAGAACCTATAGCTAGTTGAAAGAGGGAAGTGCAAGGGCTTGTGCACTACCACCAACGAAGGCCAAAGAGTTAACTGTACGCGGATGTAAGAGCAAAGAGAGGGTGCTAGCTCAAGAAATAGTAGATAACCGACGGTTCCTTCTACGACACAAACACACGTAGAAGCACCAACAATTTTAACAATAGCAGGCGACTCCTCCAGACGGAGAGTAAAAAGAGATATGTTTAGGCAAAAACTGATAGAGGTAGTCGCTAATAGTCAACGACTGCACCAGAAGACGGCGCTGCACCGACCACTGAAATCCCAACAACCTAACACACCCATAGAGGGTATCAGAATAAACAGACGAGGGAAAAAAATGATAAGGCCTAATATCCGAATACACATCACCCACAAAAATAAAACGGTGGCGTAAAATCACCTCAGACTCCACCAAAGAAACCACTCGAATTGGAACCTTCGAATAATCACAAAAATTATTTCCAAGGAGAAACCTAATGCTGAACTCACCGCCCGCAGAATCAAGCCAAAATCAGGGCATAAACCAACAAAAGAACCAATGGCACGAAAGCCAAAAGCTGCCATTCCCAACAACCAAAACCCTAAAGAAGCCGAAGACGGGTCAGAAAGGGGAGCGGAGCACGAATAAAACCAATAAAAGCATTTGACATTTAGTTAAGGTAAATTTTATTTCTACCCACGTTTTTGTTCAGTTTATCCACCCTATAATATAGGAATACGTAACTTTTGAAGTTATTATAAATTTATTTACTTCATCCACTGATTACTTAATACCAACTTTTCTTTCTGATTTTAATCTTCTACTTCTTCCATTTTCAGTTCACCTATTAGATTAAAACATAAACTTTGATGTCATTTTGCTTTCATCGCTAAACCTATAAACATTACTAAATTAAAATTTTATCTATAGACTAAGGATCATCAATGTAAATAATCAAATATTTATAGTTTCAGTACCAATATGTGGTACGGCTAATTGTAGATGCATAATGTAGCAATTGAATTTAATTTGTATTAATAGATTCAAAACAATGAAAAGTGTTTTGAACAAAATTACATTTGAACCTATAGAAAAATTAATTATATCATAGCAGTCGATCCTAGAAAAATGGCAAACCACATTCAGAAATTTGGATACATCTTCCATGGTTTTTACACACAAATATATTAAGTACAAACAACTCAGATGTAAAAGTACAAATTTTTTTCATATCTCTTTTTTTTGGGTACCGAACAATTTTCTATACAAAAATAACAATTCTTAGTCTTTGGGATTGAAATTGTGCACATTTAGCAAATTAGAACGGATATGTGTTTAATGACAGGAAAATGTGATCAACTATTAGTATGTATATATTTACTTAATCGACTCATGAAAGAAGAAAACATGATTCATGAAATTAATATTTCTAGATTATGAGTTATAGCCTACAGGTATTTAAGATTCATGCTTATTCTTATCTTAATTGAAAATAGAGAAATAGAAGGAATAAAAAAACGTATATCACCAAGAAGAGCTTTCACAGTAAGAATAGTCAAAGAAGAAGAATTAAATCTTTAAGTTAATCCAAATGTGGATTAACTTACAAAATAGCTGTGGATCAACTTATCAAAACAAAATGGTGGATTAACTGATGGAATACTCCGATGAAAATAAAATTTACCTTTAGGTAATAACTTACTTGGAAATGTATAAAGAAATTTTGTAAATATATTTCGAATATAAGTTAATGTTTTTCGTAAACAAAGGTGATTTTTTAAGAGGATTTATATGGAGATTTGTAAAGGAATTTGTTGGGTTTTTCATATCCCTAGTTTAAATAAAGTTATTTAAATGATAAATCCTTTTTAAATATTTTGTAAATATGCTTATGCCAAGGGATAACCATAAGGATATTTTAAAGAAACATTAGGTGGTAATATTGAATTTTAATGTAGATGCTCAAATTTTGAATGTTGAATCAGGACATGGTAAGGATTTAACAGAGGACCCTGAAGATAAATTAGTTGATAATATTTTTGATGAAGAAATAGTTGGGGATAAAACTACACAATTTGCTTCTATTTCAGCAACCATTTCTGCTGAAGCTGTTTTGCATGAGGGAACAACTGAGCTTCTAGAGAAAACTGATCTGAATAGGAATTCAACAGACATTAATGAGAAAGATGATCACCGTAAAGATATGTTTGATGAAAATAATGCTATTATGGATAATTTATCTGCTGGTAATTCTAGTTTGGACTCTTCATTAGCTGCTGAAACTTTTTCGGGGTTGAATAGTTTTGTTAATTTGGCATCCACTTCGAGCTCTTCTTTAATTATGTCTTGCTCGTCTTCGTTTAGCTCTAAGGGACCATTGTCTGCTTCTCTTTCTGGGGGTATTTTGAATTCAGCTATTCAAACTGTTAGCGATTTTAGCAGTAGTAATTCTGCAGGTATTGCTATAGTTTCCTCGCGGTCTTTTACCAGTAGTAATACTGCTAGTAATGCTGCAGTTTCTGGTTCAGGAGTGATTCCAGCCTCTCCATATTCTTATTTGCGACCTCCTGGTCATATTATTCTGCCTCCACCTCCACCTCCTTGCTCTTTATCTCAGAGTAGTTTGGCATCTTCATCTAGGCTTACAGATAAATTTTGGGCGGATGTTGATGATCACGGGCCTCCAGTAGTTAAAAATTCTTTGAAGAGTAAGGGTCGAGGTAAGAAAAAGAAAGCTACTGTGTACATTGATGACATAGATGGGGGAATATAATTCGATCTTGAGGATGTAATTCCTTCTGGCAATTATTCGAAATCCAATAAGAGACACACAAGGAAAAATCTGCAGTATTGATGCTTTGTTTTCTTTGTATCTTTGTCCTTTTAATGAAAACTGGATGTCTAGTTTGATATGCAAGTTATGCAATTCAGGTGCTTCATGCTTGATGGCTTTGGTCTTTGCTATGCAAAGTGGATTTTGGCAATTGCAGATTTGCTTTTAGAGATAGGCTCTTGGTGATTTAGTATAAATACATTCTAGTATTAACTGTTGAAAAAAGGGAAAATAATAAACTTGATTTGTATTTCTAGAGTGTTCTTGCATTTTATTGAGAGAGGTTTTAATGAGAGGTTTTAATGATGCTATTAATTAGGAAAAAGATAAATTTCCATTTATTCCTAGAATATTGCAAATCTAGAATGATCTACTGTATGTTATAAATAAGAGCTCTCTCCTCATTTGTATCAATCAAGAAAAAAGAAAAGATAAATAAAAGCAATTAAAGTTTTCCTCTTTCACAAAAATTCCTTTTTTTTCATAATCTATTCCTCTTCCTCCTCTAAAATTCTAACAAAGTGGTATCGGAGCAAGGTTACTGAAGGTGTGATAAAATGTCAAACAATGGATTGTTTTCCTTCCAATATCCTCGCCTCACAAAAGAAAATTATGAAAAATGGTGTATACGAATAAAAGCTTTACTTGGAGGACAAAGAGTATGGGAGATCGTAGACAAAGGCTACGACGAGCCAGAAAATGAAAATGCATTATCTCAAGCGGAGAAGGAAGCCTTAACAAAGACGAAGGAAAAAAATCAACTTGCACTTAGCCTCATCCATCAATGTTTGGATGATTCAATGATAGATAAAAAATATGATGCAACCACTTCAAATGAATCTTGAGAAATTTTGAAAAAATCTTTCCAAGTAGTTGATAAAGTAAAGAAAGTTAAGCTTCAATCACTAAGGAGTGATTTTGAAGCAATGAAGATGAGTGAATCCGAATCGATTTCGGATTACTTTACAAGGGTGAAGGCGAATGTGAATCAATTAAGAAGCTATGGAGAAAAAATTGTAGATGGTCGAGTGGTGGAGAAGATTCTTCGTTCTTTGACAATGAAGTTCGATTATATTGTGTGTGTCATTGAAGAAACGAAGGACCTCGAAGAAATGACAGTAGAAGAATTGGAAGGTTCTTTACGTACTCAAGAAGAGAAAATTAAGAGAAGACAAGAAGAACCACAGGAGCAAATTCTTAAAACTAAAGCAACTTTGAAAAATGAAGAAGGAGAAAAGTAGTACTTTAGAGGAAGAGGACGTGGATATGGACGAGGAAGAGGGCGCGGAAGGCAAGGGCGTGAAAAAGAAAGAAGAAATGGTGAAAGTTCAAATAACGACGAGAGAAATCCTTCGTATTTTAGAGGCCGCGGAAGATGTCGAGGATGAGGTCGTGGAAATTACCAAAGATCAAATGAAAGAAGGTATGACAAGTCCAAAATTGAATATTATAAATGTCATAGATTTGGTCATTATTCATGGGAATGTCAAACTGCTAATACTGAATAAAGAGCCAATCTTGTTAATGATAACCAAGAAGTTGAAGAATCCACCTTGTTGCTAACTGAGAAAAAGGAAGAAAATGAAGTGGAAAGCTCGTGGTATTTGGATAATGGTGCTAGCAATCATATGTGCGGATACAAAGAAAAATATGTGGAGATCAACGACAAGGTGAACCTTTGGAGATTCTTCGAAAATTCACATTGAAGGCAAAGGTACAATTCTCATCTCTTCAAAGAATGGTGACCATAAATTGATCTCTGATGTTTGTTATGTTCCTAAACTAAGAAGCAATATTCTTAGTCTCGGACAATTTGTTGAGAATGGTTATGAAGTTTTGATGAAAGATAATTATCTTTGGCTTAAAGATAGAAACAATAACTTGATTGCAAAGGTGGGCGTGTCACGGAACCGGATGTTCAAATTGAATGTCCAAACTGTTGAAGCAAGATGCTTGAAGATTAATGTGTAGGATGTGGCATGGTGTTGGCACATGAGATTTGGACACTTGAACTTTGGATCATTGAAAGCGATGGGAGAAAAGATGATGGTAAAGGGGATGCCTGCAATTGAAAATCCAAATCATTTGTGTGAAGCATGTCTTCTTGGCAAGCATGCAAGGAAAAGTTTTCCAAAGAAAGCAACTTCTATAGCCTCCAAACCACTTGAATTGGTGCATACGAATATTTGCGGGCCTATCAATCCACTCTCTTTTGGTAAAAGTAAATATTTTATATTTTTTATTGATGAATATGGCTGAAAACATGGGTTTATTATCTCAAACAGAAATCAGAAGCTTTCACCACATTCAAAAATTTCAAGATGCATGCTGAGAAAGAAAGTGGCTATAATATCAAGGCATTGAGGTCTGATCGGGGAGGCGAGTTCACTTCAAAACAATTCAATGATTTCTATGCAGCGCATGGAGTTCATCGTCCTCTCACTGTTCCTACATCACCTCAGCAAAACGGCATGGCGGAGAGAAAAAATACATCAATTCTTAATATGGCAAGGTATATGCTTAAAACAAAAAATATGCCGAAGGAGTCTTGGGCTAAAACCGCTTCTTGTGCGATGTATTTGTCAAATCGCTCTCCAACTGTGAATGTCAAGGATCAAACCCCTCAAGAAGCATGAAATGGAAAAAGGCCAAGTGTCCATCATTTGCGAGTATTTGGAAGCATCGCTTATGCTCAAGTTCCACAGCAAGAGCGTTCAAAGCTAGATGATCAAAGTGCCAAGTATGTTTTTGTTGGATATGATTATCGTTCCAAAGGATACAGGTTGTATAATCCTAACAATGGCAAAGTGGTGGTAAGTCGTGATGTTGAATTCGATGAAGGTGCAACTTGGGATTGGGATGGACAACAAGAGAGCACATATAATTTTCTCCCATATTTTGATGATGATCAAGAATCAGAGAATGTTGAAACTATACAAGAACCTTCTTCTCTAGTTTCAGATCTTGAAGGCTCAAATAAAAGACCACCGAGGATGAAATCCCTTGCTGATATATATGAAAGAACTGAAGAAATTACTCTTCATAATGATGAACTTTATTGTCTTTTTGCAGATAGTGAGCCTATAAATTTTCAAGTAGCCATGCAAGACAAGAGGTGGAGAGACGCTATGGATGAAGAAATTAAATCCATTGAAAAGAATGACACATGGGAATTAACTTCTCTTCCCAAAGGCCATGAATCCATTGGCGTTAAATGGATATACAAGGTGAAAAGAAATGCAAAAGGAGAGGTAGAGAAATATAAAGAAAGACTTGTGGCGAAGGGCTATAAACAAAAGCATGGAGTTGATTATGATGAAGTGTCTACTCCAATTGCACGCATGGAGACTATTCGCTTGCTGATCTCTCTCGCTGCTCAAAAGTAATGGAAAATTTACCAAATGGATGTCAAGACGGCTTTTTTGAATGGATATATTAAAGAAGAGGTATATGTTGATCAACTGTTGGGCTACGTAGCTGAAGGGAATGAAAAGAAGGTACTGAAACTCAAGAAACCGTTGTATGGATTGAAACAAGCCCCACGAGCATGGAATAGCCGCATCAACCAATACTTCCAAGATCACGGGTTTATTCGTTGCTTAAATGAGCATGCTTTATATTCTAAGTTTCACAATAATGGAAATGTTATGTTTGTTTGCATTTACGTTGATGATCTCATTTTCATGGGCAATAATCCTGATTTATTTGATGAATTTAAAAGTTGCATGTCGACAAAATTTGAGATGACAGATTTGGGGCAAATGACATATTATTTGGGATTGGAAGTGAAATAAATGGGGGAAGGTATATTTCTTTCTCGAATAGGTTATGCAAAGGAAGTGTTGAAAAGGTTTAAGATGATCGATTGCAATCCTGTGAACACACCCATGGAAGCTGGAATGAAATTGTCTAAGTTTGAAGATGGAGAAAAGGTAGATCCTACTCTTTACAAAAGTCTTGTAGGAAGTTTGAGATATTTGATAAGTACAAGGCCCGACATACTTTATGCCATTGGAGTGGAGACTCCTACTTCTGTCCATATGACTGCTGCTAAGCGAATTCTTCGTTACATTAAAGGAACGCTTGATTTTGGAATATTTTATTCCTCGTCCAATGATCTTCTGTTGCACGGATTTTGCTGGAGGCATAGATGATAGAAAGAGTACAACAGGGTATGTATTCTTCCTGGGTAATTGTGCTATTTCTTGGTTATCAAAGAAGTAATCTATTGTCACGTTGTCAACCTGTGAATCTGAATGTGTAGCTGCAAGTTCAAGTACATGTCATGCTTTATGGTTAAGAAATCTATTGAAAGAACTTCATTTGCCACAAAAAGGAGCTACTGAAATATGCATTGATAATAAATCAGCACAAGCACTTGCAAAGAACCCGATATTTCAAGATCAAAGCAAACATATCGATACGAGATATCATTTTATTCGGGAATGCATTGCCAACAACGAAGTGGAGCTGAAATATGTGAAAACTCAAGATCAAGTTGCTGATATTTTTACCAAGCCATTGAAGATTGAAGATTTTCGAAGAATGAGAGATTTGCTTGGAGTCATAAATCAAGTTTAAAGGGGTATGTTGAAAACAAGGAAAATAATAAACTTGATTTGTATTTCTAGAGTGTTCTTGCATTTTATTGAGAGAGCTTTTAATGAGATGTTTTAATGTTGATATTAATTTGGAAAAAGATAATTTTCCATTTATTCCTAAAATATTTTCCTAAAATATTACAAATCTAGAATGATCTATTGTATGTTATAAATAAGAGCTCTCTCCTCATTTGTATCAATCCAGAAAAAAGAAAAGAGAAATAAAAGCAATTGAAGTTTTCCTCTTTTACAAAAATTCCTTTTTTCTCATAATCTATTCCTCTTCCTCCTCTAAAATTCTAACATTAACTGCTAATGTTGTGGCAATGCTGAGTTTTTTTGGGTTCTTTTCCATTTTGTTATTGTTTTTTTCTCAGCACTATTTTGCTGAATGTTTCGCATGTGATAGATGTGTTGCATAGTTAGTGTATATGTGAGTTTGTATTGTAGTAATAACTTGTAATTGTTTCTTCATGGTAATAAAATTCTACTTGCCTTCCAAAATATTTTAAAGAAACAGTCAAAATAAGATTTAATGAAAGTGTTTAATTAAAGTAGGCTTAGGGATTACTTTGCTTAATAAATCTTAGATTGCATTGTGTATTCATTTGATAGTTAAATATCCGGCCATCAAATCTGGACCAAAATCTTACTTTGGAAATATTTGGGTAAATGCTTAAATTATACTATATAGTCAAAACCCCATTAATGATTCCATGCATATAAACTTCATTTAGTTCTCCAAATACAAAGGATAATGAAGTCCATCAACGAATGGCTAGGAGATGAACTCTGTAGTTATACTTTTCTTTTAATTCTCTAGATAGTTGGGGTTAAGTTTACTGGAAATTGTGAATGTTTGTTTCGAAGAGATTGGGAATGAATCAATCACTCAAAAACCGCTTCGATCTGGCTGAGTGGCGATTATGGAAGTCATTGAAGATGATGAAATCAAGGTAGCTAGAAGGCTAGATTCGAAAGCGGATACCTTTGAAATAGAAAGGACTACTTGTTGAGCATATCTGGTTTGCCACTATGACATATGTTATAGGAATGGTTCCAACGTTCTAGTATCTTCATATTGCAAGGACTGCTTATCACTAATCCCAGGGGTAAGTTCCGATAAGATGTAGTAAAGGGAGTGCCTTCGACTCATTCAAACCGTAGGACGGCTTGTATGGATGAATGTTCGACATTTCATTTTTAATTCATACATTAGCTTTAACAAATGTACATGTAGTGATGGTGTATAAGCTAAAACCACTTATACTAAGTACTCTTCCTTAAGGCATACGAACTCAAGGGTTGTATTTTTATGGGAATCAATTAGTGTTGTTGGAAATGGTGATGTGACATTCCAATTGGACACTTTTGAAGAAGGTAAAAAGTGACTTTCAACCTCATCTACAAAGAAAAAGGAAAAAATAAGGGCATGCTCTAGGGTCATGTAGTAGGTCACCATTAGGAGTTATCATCCCTATTTTAGGTGTATTCTTCGGTTTGGTTGCGCACAACCATCGTAGATGGTGTCATTGTAATACAGTGTCAGTGATGAGATAATCCGAATTGTCATGTTAAATTTTATAAAATTTGATAATCATGAAAAAATGTAATTATTTATTTAAATTATAATTAAATAACAATTATTATTATTTTTGAATAAAAAATTATACTTTTTCAAATTTGGAAAGCGTTAGTTAACTTGCATTTTATATTAGAAAGGATTGTGCTGTCTAATTCAGATAAACTAGAATCTTATTTGTGCAATTGTGTGCAAAACTCTATTTTTTTCGATAATTCAGGTAGTTTCTGGAAGCAGCATGCCTTATGCATGTTGTTGGATATCTCTGAATAATGACCAAATGTCTGGACTAAACTAATTGGGATTCTCTTGAGCTCACTTTCTTTTTCTACTTGTTTTTGAATACACAGGCTTAGAGAGCTCAATAGTCATATGTATATGTTAAGTGCATGAAGCATGAAAGAGGGTATCCATTATTTTCATGAGTCCGGCCACAGTTTTGTCTTATACGTATCTGCCTCCTGTATTGATGCATTTGCATGTTAGAACTATGCGCACGTAGCTAATAGGTGTTTGACATAGCCTGTGTTTGTGGGAGCAATGCACACAATGTAGGCTAGTTCGGCCTTCCGTAATTAAGTTGTCAGTGTATATGGTAATTTTGGCTTCCCCTGGAATAATGCTGTATACTTGAAAAGGAAATGACCGACCTAACTTGGAGGCAAAATTAAGTAATGCTATGGAGCCCAAAATAGGGCAAGTCATCTTGAACAGTTCCAGACTGAAATTCAGGGTTCATTGATGTTATGCATTTGATTTGATATCAACTAGTAAATTAAGTTTGGACACAACTTCTAACAAATATTTCGGATTATCTAAAATACTTTTTAGGAAAAAAAAAAAAATTCTATAAAATTTGATAATCATGAGAAAATGTAATTATTTACTTAAATTATAATTAAATAACAATTATTATTAATTTTGAGTAAAAAATATACTTTTCAAATTCTATAAAATTTGATTTTATTGACAAAACATGTAAAGTAGCTTGTGGTTTTTAGGAAAATATATAAAATCTATAAAATTTGATAATCATGAAAAAAATGTAATTATTTACTTTAATTGTAATTAAATAACAATTATTATTATTTTTGAATAAAATAAGGGTATTGTTATTGACACTCCAAATATTGTTAGGGGTCCAAATTTTATTTTATTTAAAAATTATTAAGGGGACTACCAATGAGGAAGGTAGCCCCTCAACAAATAAAGGTAATTTTACCTTATTGCCCATTTAGGTGTAATTTCACTTTTCTATTCATTATTCTATTTTTTAATGGTTAATCAACACCATTAGTTATGGAGAAATCAAACCCTATCCGTAAAAACACAATCAAAGAAGAAAACAATATGATATATACATAGGAGAGTGAGCGTTATGTTGGAGTTGATCAGAGTGATTAGATGTTAAGATCTAATTTCATTTTATAAAATTGTATGCACATGTTGTTAGTGTTAAGATCTAATTTCAGTGTATTAATTTCATTTTGTTAAATCGTATGCATATGATATCAACTATTCTCTAACGTTATTAGTAGTTAAACAATTTAGGGTTTTTTTGATCAGGAAAATATTTACAAGGACAAAACTGAAGGCCTTTTTATCCATAAGGATAGCCCACTAAAATTTTACTCAGAAGGACAATACATTGAAAAATAATTTTGGCCGCTACTTTTATCTTCTCCCTCTCTCACGTCGGCCGCTACTTTCAACTTCTCCCTCTCTCACGTCAATCTCGATTTCATCTTAAATCATAAAATCAAAAAACGCGAAATCACGAATTTCAGAAAATACTAAAATCGAAATTCGAAATAAAAGGAAAACATCACAAGATCAAAATCGAGAAGAAAATCATTCGAAACCCAAAAAAATAAAAAAAATTGTCGATCAACAAAATCCCAATGGAAATCAGAATTGAATGGAATAAAAATATTTTACAAACGATGGAAATCACAATTGAAGAAGGCGAAATTGTTGAAACAATTTTTTTAGGTTGGAAATGTTTTTTTTTTTTTCCAGTACAGCAGTTCGTAGGTATCATTTTTGTATTTTTGTAGTTATCATTTTTCCTGTTTTTAACTTTTAACGTAGCAGCAGTTTTTAGTTATCATTTTTCTATTTTTTTAGTTATCATTTTTCCTGTTTTAACTTTAAAAACATAGCAGCAGTTTTTAGTTATCATTTTGCTATTTTTGTAGTTATCATTTTTACCGTTTTAACTGTGTTTCATGTTTTTTCAGGAGATTTTGTTGCTGTGTTAATTTTGAAGTTATATTGTTGTATCAGCTTTGAAACTAAGTCGAACTTTTTTCATTTTAATCAATAAAACTGCGATATAAATTTTTTTCCCATTATTTTATCTTCAAAACATTGCATCAGTATTTAGGTATCATTTTTCTAATTTTTAAGGTATCATTTTTTCTGTTTTAACTGTGTTATGTGTTGTTTTGATGTGATTTTATTGCTGTGTTAATTTTGAAACTGTTTTTTTGCATCAACTTCGTCACTCAGTCGAACGTATTTCGTTTTATTCAATCAAACTGTGATGTAAACAATTTTTGCATTATTTTTTCTTAAAAACATTGATGCAGTTTGTAAGTATCATTTTCCTATTTTTTGAGGTATCATTTTATATGTTTTATTCAATCAAACTGTTATGTTTTATGTTATATTTTGTTATCAGTTTTATAAGTTGGTACGGCTAAGTTAAAGTTTTTCTCATTTTCAGAGTTCATGAATATCGGTTTTTTAATATTGTAGGTATTCATTTGTTTGTTATATTTTTTCATTAGTTTTTCTTCAAAACATTGAATCAGTTATTAGGTATCAGTTTTCTATTTTTTTGAGTATCAGTTTTAATGTTTTAACCATGTTAATTTTTTTTTCATGTGATTTTTTGTTGTATTACAGTAAAAATGATACCTTAAAAAAATATAAAAATGATTCCTTCAAACTGCAATAATGTTTGACATAACAGAGAAATTACACTAAAAATGATACCTTAAAAAATATAAAAATGATACCTTAAAACTGCTTTGATGTTTAACATAACACATAAACTACAGTAAAAATGATAACTAAAAAAATAGAAAAATGATAACTAAAAACTGCTGCTATGTTTTAAAGTTAAAACAGGAAAAATGATAACTAAGAAAATAGAAAAATGATACCTACGAACTGCTAAACTATTAACGATTAAAAAAAAACATTTCCAATCACGAAAAAATTATTTCAACAATTTCGACTTCTTCAACTGCGTTTTCCATCGTTAGAAAAATATTACTATTCAATTCAATTGTGATTTCGAATGGATTTATGTTGTTCGACATTTTTTTTTCTAGGGTTTTTGTTTCTCGCGATTTTTGTTTCGAATGCTTTTCTATTTGATTTCGATTTCGTGATGTTTGAATTCGATTTCAAATTTCGTTTTTGTTTTATTTTGAAATTTGTGATTTTGCAATTCATGATTTCGTGTTTTTTGTATTTCGTGATGACTGATGCGCAAGAGGAGAGAAGAAGAAAGAAGCGGCCGAATTTTTTTTCTTCAGTGTGTTGTCCTTTAGGATAAAATATTAGGCGGATGTCCTTATGGATAAATTTTAGTGGGCTTTTGTCCTTAATTTTTTTTCCCTTTTTTGATTTAGAGGTTTGACGATTTTATAGTGCATAAATTTTTAAAAATAAGGGTAAAAGTGTAAGAAGTTAAAAAAAATTAGCTACGTACGTTGATCCCCCTTAACAATTTTAAAAAAGGTGGAGTGCCCTTAAAATTTGCCCCCACCCCCCAAGTGTCAATAACAAACCCCTAAAAAAATTATACTTTTTCAAATTTGTAAAGCGTTAGTTAACTTGCATTTTATATTAGAAAAGACTATGTTGTCTAATTCGGATAAATTGGAAACTTTCTTATGTAGTTGTATGCAAAACTCTAAAAAAAAAAATATAATTCAGGTAGTTTCTGGAAGCAGCATGCCTTATATGCATGTTGTTGGATATCTCCGAATAATGAGCAAATGTCTGGACTGAACTAATTGGGATTCTCTTGAGCTCACATTTTTTCTACTTATATTTGAATACACAGGCTTAAAGAGTTCAACAGTCATATGAATATGTTAAGTGCATTAAGCATGAAAGTGGGTATCCATTATTTTCACGAGTCCTACTACAGTTTTGTATTATACGTATCTACCTCCTGTATTTATGCATTTGCATGTTGGAACTATGCGCACGTAGCTTACAGGTGTTTGACATAGCCTATGTTTGTGGAAGTAAGTCACACAATGTAGGCTAGTTCGGCCTTCCGTTGTTAAGTTGTCAGTGTATATGGTAATTTTGGCTTCTCCTGGAATAATGACGTATATTTGAAAAGGAAATGACCAACCTAACTTGGTGGCAAAATTGAGTAATTCTATGGAGCTCGAAACAGGGCAAGTCAACTTAAACAGTCCAGACTGGAATTCAGGGTTCATTGAGGTTATGTATTTGATTTGATATCAACTAGTAAATTAGGTTTGGACACAGCTTCTGACAAATATTTTGGATTTTCTACAGTAGTTTTAAGGAAAATATATAAATCTACAAAATTTGATAATCATGAAAAAATGTAATTATTTACTTAAATTATAATTAAATAATAATTATTATTATTGAATAAAAAATATACTTTTTAAAATTCTATAAAATTTGATTTTATAAACAAAACATGTAAAGTAATTGGCAGTTTTTTGGAAAATATATAAAATTCTATAAAATTTGATAATCATGAAAAAATGTAATTATTTACTTAAATTATAATTAAATAACAATTATTAATATTTTTGAATAAAAAAGGGTATTGTTAATTACACTCCAAATATTGTTAAGGGGGGCCAAATTTTATTTTATTTTAAAATTATTAATGGGAGTACCAATGAGGAAGGTAGCCCCTTAAAAAATAAAGGTAATTTTACCTTATTGCCCATTTATGCTTAATTTCACTTTTATGTTCATTAATCTAATTTTTAATGGTTAATCAACACCATAAGTTATGGAGAAATCAAAACCCTAACCAAAAAACATGATCAAAGAAGAAAACAATATAATATTGATATAGGAGAGTGAGCGTTATGTTGAAGTTTATCAAAGTGATGAGATGGTAAGATCAAATTTCATTTTATTAAATTGTATACACATGTTGTTAGTGTTAACATCTAATTTCACTGTATTAATTTCATTTTGCTAAATCGTATGCATATGATATCAACTATTCTCTGATGTTATTTGCAGTTAAACAATTTAGGGGTTTTTTTGATTTCGGGGTTTGACGATTTTACAATGCATAAGTTTTTAAAAATAAGGGTAAAATTGTAAGAAGTTAAAAAAAATTAGCTACCTACGTTCATCCCCATTAACAATTTTAAAAAAAGCGAGTGCCCTTAAAATTTGTCCCCCCCCCCTTAACATAAATTGGAGTGTCAATAACAAACCCCTAAAAAATATACTTTTTCAAATTTGGAAAGCGTTAGTTAACTTGCATTTTATATTAAAAAAGATGTGTTGTCTAATTCAGATAACTTGGAATCTTATTTATGCAGTTGTGTGCAAAACTCTTATTTTTTTAATAATTCAGGTAGTTTCTGGAAGCAACATGCCTTATATGCATGTTGTTGGATATCTCCGAATAATGAGCAAATGTATGGACTGAACTAATTGAGATTCTCTTGAGCTCACTTTTTTTCCTACTTATTTTGAATACACAGGCTTAGAGAGTTCAACAATCATATAAATATGTTAAGTGCATGATGCATGAAAGTAAGTATCCAATATTTTCATGAGTCCTATCACAGTTTTATTTTATACGCATCGACCTCCGGTATTGATGCATTTGTATGTTGGAACGATGCACACGTAGCTTACAAGTGTTTGACATAGCCTATGTTTGTGGGAGCAATTCACACATTGTAGGCTAGTTCGACCTTCCGTAGTTAAGTTGTCAGTGTATATGGTAATTTTGGCTTCCCCTGGAGTAATGCCGTATATTTGAAAAGGAAATGACCGACCTAACTTGGAGGCAAAATTGTGTAATGCTATGGAGCTCGAAACAGGGAAAGTCAACTCGAACAGTTCCAGGCTGAAATTCAGGGTTCATTGATGTTATGTATTTGATTTGATATCAACTAGTAAATTAAGTTTGGACACAACTTCTGACAAATATTTTGGTTTATCTACAATAGTTTGGCAGAATATCCATCTGTCAAAAATAATAGTAATAATAATAATAATTTCTCATGCTTGGTTACTTGCAACAAGTTGAGATAGAGCGGTTATGTGACTCATGATGATCTTCTTTATTTATTTATATAAACTAACTTGAAAAAAAAATTGACAAAATTTAAAAATGAATAAATCAAACGATTTATTTCTAAATTTTGGTTTTTTATTTTATACTTTGTGTAGCTTAAACTATTCAATAATGTACAACTACAATGCTCCCTGCATTAAAAAGGAACATACACAATTGTCATTGTTGCATCTTCATTTTATACCTATCGTTTTAACATTTATTTTACTTACTATGTAATCTTTATATTATATTACAAGGATGTAATAATCTTTTATGGTTTTTTATTTTTGCTACCTATGTTGTCGGTCGTTTTGGCCACAACACAGTGGATGCAATAACATCTGCAATAACAGTGCCGTTATTTTCAAATAAGTTAAGATCGATTAGGAATGAAATCCAAAATCAAATGGTAAAGTCAATTTTAAAGTAATAGTGGCAATAATATATTTAAAGATGAAAATAAAAATTAACATAAAAATAAAATAAAGTAAAATAATCAAATAAACAATAATAATAAAACCATAAAAATAGTAATAATACTTTTAGCATAGAAAGTAGCACTAACACCCAAAATTAATTATAACCGAGGAAAAATAAATGTAAATAAGAAAATGCGTGAAAATAATCATACACAACACATATGGTGGTTCAACCAATGTTGTCTATGTCCACTTTGAGAAAATTTTCACTAGATATGATCAGATTTTTTACTGGTAGCCTTTTAGATCGGTATGGAATTAGAGTTAGTTATAATATTTATAGAAATTGTCTGAAGTGTCAAAAGATCCTTTCATAATCATAAGACACTCATATATACATACACATACATAAATAGTACATATATACATATATATACACACATACATACATGCAACGAGGCCCGGAATTTTCGGAATAGAGGGGCGGATGTTATGGAGAAAGTTGGAAACATGGATGTACTACGTTTCCTGATAGTTATCGTTCAGATTGGTATATGGTCTATACCAATCCAGTTTGGTATATGTTATACCGATCCAGATTGGTATATGTTATACCAATCTGGTTCGATATATGACGTACCGATCCGAGTTGGTATAGTGATATACCATTCTGATTTAGTGTGTACCATACCGCCCCGTATTCCCAAATTTCCCATCTCCTTTGTGTGTTCACTTCCTTTCGATTCGTCTTCGATTTGATCTTTTGTTGACTCGTGTGATTTGAATTCTTGAGTTATTAAGATGTTTGTCTCAACTTCCAACTGGATAACTGTCGTAAACTATTGAAGTGTAAATTTTTGGGATAGAGTTGTGTGCACATATAGAAAATAACTTAGTTGAAAAGCCTGGTAATGTAACAACCCGTACGAAATGACCCTAAATTTCGATCTGAAAAGGCTAATCGAAACTTAGAATCATTCTAAATTGATCGTTGGTTCCTATAAAGAAATGGTATAACACGGATATAACAGAGCATACTATAACGAAATCAGAAGCTCACACATTGGAAGGGATAAAATATAATAACTTAAAATAAATGTACCTTTAACTAAAACCATCATAAATGCCGACTACAATGAATCTCATACAATAATAGGTACAACAATAATAATTATCTCTATATAATATTATTTCCATAAACGATGAATAATAGCTATGGATCCTCCATCACCAAGCTCAATCTCTAAGGTAACACTGATCCAAGCGTTTCTACCTACGATCCTGCTTATATGTTAAGAGGAGGGAGGTCAGAACATAAAAAGATGATGAATGAAAACCACATAAATTTTAAGGAATAACTATCTCCTATGTTTAGTAGTATAAATTCTTCAGGATAAGTCTACCAAACAAGAATATACACAAATAAACATACGAGGCGGACATCCTAACAGACACTTAAGCCTTATATGTAAAACTAAGAGCAGACGTGCTTAAAGTCACTTAATACCCCCGGCACAAGGTAATTTTAATGGAGGACATCTTTATAGCCACTTAATACCCCACGAGGCGGGCTATTCCTAGTCACTTAAGACCGTTTACCAATTTATTAAAGGCAGACATTCCTAGAGCCATTTAATACCCTATGGCAGACCCCAGCCACTTAAGACCTCGTCTCTAATGTCAACGTTATAAATAATTCTTCTTGTAGGTCGAGAAATAGTAACAGCCACTTACTAGCGGGTTTGGGTCAGGAACTCAGGACCATCTGGTTATTATCTAGCTGTTCCTACGGGTTAACTCCTAGCCACTTAATGCTTCTCTTAGCCGGTGGCTCCTTTAGGCCATATATATAATCTATCCCTAGGTTTTCCCTCACTAGCCTCTAGATAAAAAGTGGACATTACTTTCAAATTTCATATTAGTTGGAGTTAGTTTGTGAGTGTACGCAATATAAACACGTGTCGAAAAAACAGTTGAAATTTAGTAATAGCCCAGAAAAAGGCCATTTTACAAACAACTCCAAATTCGATGAGCCAATTTCATTGGATTCGTATCAATGAAATACAATAGGATTTCAAATTTCGTATTGATCAGACTTACAGTTTGATCCTACGAGTTGAAAACGTAAAAGGTCATCTAATTAATTGCAAGCTTAAGTTAATCAAAGATATGTTTCCTTAATTTACTCCCTCCTTGACACCTCACTAGCACCTACTTACACTCTTCCATAATGACCTACCTATGTAATGATAGCTTAGCATAAAGCACAAGGTGATGTTAAGTTTGGTACATGAAATAAGGAATGGGCACAAAAGTTAATACATGAATTAATTAATAAACCATGGAAGGGAAAATTGTTATAAGGTCCACACTTCACCATGAATCAATCTCCTCTCATGGCGATACCTATGCGAGCATATTTGCACTAAGGACCCTAGCTCACATGTATAAATAGGTGCCACTTCCCTTCACTCTTCCTTCCTTTGCATTTTCCCCTTCTCCTTTCTTTCTCTCTACCTTCATTACTCTCCCTTAATCTCCCTAAGTTTCGGTCGAAACTATTCATCTCCCTTCCTCCATCATTTGCACCACTAAACTACTCACACACCCCTTTCCTTCAAAGATCTAAGCATATACACCATAAAAATCAAACCATTTCAAACATAAATACGCCTCCTTTTTTATTTTAGTTTAGAGTTAGTAAGCATAGAAATATTTTGCTGAAATCTCAAGAGAAAAATAGTTTGTGACGCCAGAGTACCGCCCGCTTGAAGATTGGAAGTAATCAGAATCACTTTAAAGTAAAAAAAAAGCTAAAACTTTTAGCCTTATAGAACCAAGGAGTGGATACCTGGTGAGAAAAAATCACACTTTACACAAGTTTTCAACTACAAATTTGTGCTTTGGTTTTTGGTTATATTTTGATACAATTTCTTATATTTTTATGATTGTTGAGATGTTAATAATTGATATATGGAAGCATATTGCCTACATGTTGTTTGGTTTGGAAGTTACAATAAGTTAGTGAGCAATTTCATTAAGTTATTGAAGTAAAGATATGATCTTTAAGTATAAATGGTGAGAACACTTTGCTCATGTTTGGAAATTGCTAAGTGGTTAAGAAGATTAGGGTATAATGATGTTAATGGTTATGTTAGTAAGTTAATCACTTGGTAGTTAAAGTGGTTACCTAAATGGTTATAAGTTAAACCATAAATAAATGATTTTTGGTTTGGATGATAACATGGTTATTATAGATGGATGCTTATGGTTGATTGGTTATAGTATAATTGTGGTTAATCAGTTGACTGATAAAAATATAAGCTTTAATATAGTCTGAATAGGGCGAGTTGCACTGCGAAAGTTCGTGAGTTTGTACTATAAACTTCGAGCACTCATAATAGGATCAGATTTAACTGCATTTCTTCGAAAGGAAAAACATTTGTTTTCTATTGATAGAAACTTCCAAATGGAAGAATTTTTTTTAGGTTTTAACTTATATATTTCAAGCTATGTTTAAACCTATATTTAAAACGGTCGCTACAAGTGCAGTTTGCTGACCGTAACGGGAAACAACTGTTTTAAAATAAATAAAAATGTGAGAAAATATTTGTTTGCCAACACCTTGTGATTTATTTCACGATTTGACTGAAAGGTGTTTGGCGACAATATTGATTCATTTAAATTATGAACGTAAATTTAAATGAATTTTTTAAAGATTGTTTTCGTAAAAGAAAACGAAATGAAAAGATGATTTCAGACAAGTAGAAGATATTTGAAAATAAATATTTTAAAGATGTTAAATGATTTATAAAAAGTGTTTTATGAACGAAGAGAATCTCAGAGGATTAAATCCCATTGTTTAAATAATTTAGAAAGCAACGTCACTATGTTTTAAAGTTATTTGTGCTTATTAGTGCGAAATGACTTGTCACTTCGAGATGCTAAATGATTTGTTATGTTGCCAATGATTCTGGTAACCCGTAACTAAACATTGGACACATGTGTGAAGGTATGGTTTGCTCTTGAGATGGAGAGACATACTTATATTATTGTTGAGATGAAGGCTGGGACCGAGTTGCCTTGTTATCAAGGGAAACCTCCCGATCTGGTGGTATGTATGTTGATATGCTTGTATTGTAGATATTTGAGATTTTCCAAAAGTGATTTGTTTTTAAATCCCAAAGTGAAATATGATTTGATATGAAAGAAATATATATATATATACATACATATATTATTCCAATGATTTGAAATAAAACTGGGATTTTAAATTTGAAGGGATTATTTTTGAAAGAATGGATTTTGTAAATAAATGAATTTGATTGGATTTGATAAATCTAATTAGGAAGAGAAAACTATTTTAGTTCAAGGTTTTATGATTTGTATTCATAAGAGGAAAATTTGTTCCATGTTATGCGATATGGTCTTATGATTTACCCATCTTTAAAACAAATGTATAACTGTTTTAGTTCTTGCACCAGTTCTTGTTTGGCATGCCTGGTAATTGGATGTAGCGTGATAGGGTGTTCTCGCCATAGGTGGTTTGGTGGCGAGCAGTGGACTCTTACCCCTACATATCGCTTTGGGTTGGTTGAAATCTCAAAAGGGCGGCCGTAAAACAAGGTAAACTGGGATATCATTGTTATGCCATGGCGGAAAGTAGTCGCTAGACGATCGTTGAAAAGCCTAGTTCCGTTACAGTGGTATCAAAGCTTTGGTTTATACAAAGCTTTGGGGTACGACTCGTTCAAACAGAAGGAAAGAACTCATCGGAGCTAGGATTAGTAATATCCTAGAAGAACTTGTTAGAGATAGGGTTAGTAAAGCCCTAGAATGAGTTCAGAGCATTAATTATACGAGAGAGTGTATTTTCGATATAAAAACATATTTTGAAAAGTTATATTTTAAATATAAAAAGATAGTTTACGGCAATTATAAGGAGTTTGGTGTACCGACCCGAACTTCCCGGCCAGCCTAGACTGAACAAGAAGGCGGACTGCTTTGAGAACACGACGCATCAGAACACAAACAATAGAACTTTTCATTGCTATCACAATAATTTACATCAGAGTAAAAGATATCAGAGTACAAATAAATAGTATACAGTGGAAAATATCAGAGATTTAAATTACAAAATAGCGAAAGTATAATACATAAATATAAATGTGCAGCAGAAATCATCAACTACCCCAACTGAAAGAGGTATACGGATACAAAGCTTTATGAATATAGCTCCAACTATAAACCAGGATCCTGTGAAAATAAATATCTGCAAAACCAAACTACTAGCTGCCTGTGTGGAAAATAAGGGCACCCAGAGTTTAGGTATGAAACAATAAACTCTGAGTCAGTCATAGGACTGGTGTAAGAACTAAAACAGTTATTGACTTTATTTTAATGTTGGGTAGATCCAGGGACCATGCTGTATAACACGGAACGGGTTTTCTCCTATGAATACCATAAAACAAACAGTTCAATGCTAAATAGAAAAATGAAGCCATTATAAGACTCAGGTCCCATCACACAATGCAAACACAAACCAGAGGATAAAGTTTTATCTT
This sequence comes from Allium sativum, assembly GCA_030737875.1. NCBI lineage: Eukaryota > Viridiplantae > Streptophyta > Magnoliopsida > Asparagales > Amaryllidaceae > Allium > Allium sativum. Next base: position 11,077 of record JASFAX010002374.1, on the reverse strand, counting down.
ATAATGGTCAAAAATGCTTGATACGCGAAATTTATCTTTTATTATTATTATAAGTGAAGAAATCAACTTCAAATATAAATGTATAAATCATAGATGGCATAATACCCCATCCTACTATGTTGCCATATAGGTTTACAACTAAAACCGAAAAATTGCGTATTGGAAATGGGATTTCCATCTATGAACCGAGGCAAGGGATCTTCCTCATCGATTTCGAGACACTCTAGCAAATGCCTCAGGACTTAGACTCTGGTGAGCCCTTGGATCTTCAGGGTCGGTCAGCCGTCGCTGATTAGTTATACCATAAACAATACGTTAACCGGTTCTATCGAACCTCCAAAACTGGTCAGTGAATAACGTCGACCAAGTCTAGGGCCTTTTAGTCGGCCCTGATATCAAATCCGAGGTATCTCGCCTTCCATCAAATAATACCCAACATCCGCATAAGTAAATGTCTGGGCTCCATACCATGACATCACTTCTAGCTAGAAGCTAACGTATATCCATTTCCCTACAGTCTCTATCCCGTTTTTGGATCACACCGGGGTGTGATGTTCGCGAATTAACGCTACACAAAGTTATGCAATTTAAAACCATGCTTTGGTCATCAACCACAAAGCCTTGATTTTCAACAAAAGCTTTGATCCATACATCTCAGCATGCCACACTGTCAATTAATACCATACCATTGATTTCCACCGTTATATAACTTCTAAGCTCGTACGTCTCAGAGAAGGATGTTAAGCAAGAGAATAAATTCTCCGCCACCAAACAAATATATATTTAGCAGAGACCAACGAATACCACATAAAGGAATACAATATCAGACATACCATCCATTTGCAAATCCGTTCTAGGTTTGAACGAAACTGGAGGCACCTTATTCCTCGTCCCATATGTGCAATACAGAAGAGAGGCCCTCCCATATCCGGTCGATCTCCAAGTACGTCTGAACGATCACCACTTATTACCTTGTCTTGGGTGTACATCCCAATCAAGACATTAGTAATCATCCAAACGATGTGATGACCTCCGGTCTTCAACCACCTTCTTCATATCTTCGACTTTTAGTCGTTATATTAATTATCCAGAATGGGTTAAACCCGGTCTTTCCGAATAACTCGCGTATCTTATAATCAAGTGCTATAAAAACACATCATATGCCTCATTCCAATCCAGAACATTCTTTTATTCAAATGTTCTTGAAAATCATTTTAAAAAATTAATATCTTTTCTCTACTTAAACCAAATTAAGGTTTATCAACTAGTCGGGATTAGTGAATCTTACCGAAGTAATCATTTATTTTTATTATCCCAATCCAAACCTATTTATCCCATGGAGCAAAACTGGTAGTACTCCATATCTAACACCCATTGTGTTATTGGTAAAATTAAGTACCATTCAACGTTTCAAATCTAATTAAAGATTTAACTATCGCATTGAGTAAAACTGGTGGCTCTCCATTCTCAACATTTCTTGAATTCGGTAAATTTACATACCACATTCCCATTTCCATCTAATTAAATACTCATTAAAACTCCATTTGGTTTTAATCCTAAAAATCATTACTTAATGATTATTTAACTTTAAGAAAATTAATCCTGTCTTTTACTGGGTCAAACAACTAATGTCATTTAAAACATAGTTCATGATAAAACCCAAAATCATCTTCCATTCAAATGGAACCTTCACGGAAATCATAACATTATATTATCAATATAAATTTCCGTATCAGATTAATAATATAAATGGTATAACGGCAAAGCCTTTTAAATTCCATATACAGTTACGATCTTCCTTCACAGAAGCTTATCTCGATTATTACTAAATCGAATTCCATTCAATTCCAATTCAATATACTAAATTAGAAAACTTTACTTTGGAAAATTTCCATTGAACCTTAATAAAAATATTAAATTCCAAATCATATCTTCACTGTTAATTAGCTTAAAGAACTAATGTTATTTAAAACATCGCTCACGATAAACCCAAGATCAAATTCAATTCCAATTAAATTAATTAATTGGCAAACTTCTCTAAATCTTAATTAAAAGATTTATTCTTTTCTCAACTGGGCTTAAGAACAATGTTAATGAAGACACCATTCACGACAAACCCAAAATCCGATTTGATATTAAATACAAGGCTCTGAATAGAAATCATATCGACTTATATTCAATATCAAATTCTGAAACCAATGGATATCGTATTGAAGAAACGATATCTGTATTTTTCAAATTCCTCAAATATCCATATAATCACGGAATCCAATATCGAAATATGTCGAAGATTATTTCCATTCAAATTCATTCCAATTCATATGTTAGAAAATACGGGTTAGATTTAAACCATTACAATTCTTTTCAGTTCTTATCTCAAGTTGTAAAACAACTTATTCTAATAAAAATATCTTTTATCTTTACAAACGTGGAATATTTCATCCAAAAGCTTTCCAAATCATTTATTATGATTTTACATGATTTATTCATATTTGTAATAATTTTATTAACGCCGTTACAGTTGGTTTCCAATATTGGCCACCAAATTGCATCCATAGCGACCTTTTCCAAAACTGATTTGGACATATCTTAAAATCCAACCGTTAGACTTCAAATCTCTTATCATCATTTGAAAGCTATTTTTGATACGAACCCAACGGTTTTGGTTTCAGGAGAATCCGACGGTCGGATCTCCCGTTACATTAATGGTCGAAATTCGTGAACGGCCGCTGCGCGGCACGTTCTATTCAGGCCATTTAAATATATATAATATATTTCATCGATTTCCATTTAAAACGTATTTTATAAATCGTTTATAAATGCATTTTAAAAGCGATTCCAACTTCCAATTCAATTTTAAATTAAAACTGAATATTCCATATCATTATAATATTAAAATGACAATATTTTCAAAATATCAGATTTTGAAATCAAACCTTTTCGATACTCATTATAAAAATAAATAAATCGATAAAAAAAATCCGTTCGAGTTAAAATGGAGTTCATCAACTTAACTTGGCTTTTCAGCTATGAATATTTCAATATTTTCATGTCCATCCAAAATCGGACATCAAAATCAAACTTTGATTTTTCACTGAATATTATTTTAAAATATTCATTATTTCTGAATTGGAATCAGACTCAATCAATTACCGTATAAATTTATTTATATGCATTCCATACATAACATGTATTCAAAAATTGTGATAAACAACTGTTAAACATCCCATTCACATCCGGAGTGCAACTTACAACTGTATAAGCATTAAATTATAAAATAATGCTTATAACAGTCTTTCAATAAATCGGTTGGTAAACAATTAAATCCACGGGAGATTGTGAATTAATTATCATTCCCAGACACGTGTGGGGTTTTCAATCATCAACAAATAATTGGGCGATATATAAAATTATCGTTCCAATACCCATGCGGGGTTTACATCACAGTCCATGTGAATATAATTCTATTTTCACAGCTTAATAATGATAACATTAAAACTGTAAACAACCATCAATCACTACACAAATATTGCAATCACAGGTAATAAATAAATATATTCAGTCACAGATATAATAACCGTAAAATAATTTGAGTGCGTGAGTTCTCAATTTGATTTCCACCCCATTAATCTTTTATTGAGGATTTTATTTTTAAACTAAATTAAACAAGCGTTTAATTTAGCTAAAAAATCAACTTGCTCCAAATCACTCCCAGACAGTTCTATAATCTAGATATCATCATCATGGTTTCAACGAACTTTGTTTCGCTCGATTTCATCGCTGTTTGAACAAGTTATGGACATTTATACACTAATGACTTTATTAAAATAATTAAATATAATTAACTATTTTAAATTAATTTAATAACCATATTAAGTCATCTTCCTCGTTCAACCGCTTCAGGAAAACTCGAACCACCCTCTTCATGTAGTTTTCCATTAACATGCACTGCCCTGGAAGCCACCGAACTTCGATCAGACCCCAGCGTCGTGTAGCGCCGACCTTCCTCCCATAATGCCAAGATCGATGGCCAGCTCGCACTACCCTCCAACCCCAAAAATTGCATTCGAATAAATGGGTATTGAGCCCTGATTTTGAGAAAAATTCAATACTAGAAATGATCACTGTCGTATGAAAACAAAGATCATAACTAGCTCTTCCATTTTCGTTTTATATTCATGTGGTAACTCGGCCTAAATTGAGGATGACTAAGGAATCAATTTTGGACATTATCGACGCTGGGTAATGAGTTAGGGTTAGATTATTTTGGGGGTATATATACTATATATTTTAATAATATTTAATACTAAATTCACTTGTTTAATGCCACGAGCTCCGAACGAGACCCAATGACTGTCATTCCTAACCAAATACCCCCATTACGGACATAATGGAATATGTTTCATAAGCCAGTTCGACTGTTTTGATCAGTTTTTATCAAAATTAAAATATAATTAATATAACGTTTAAAATTGATTTTGAACATACATTTTAATTTACCGGGGCCACATACTTACTCCAAAAATTATGAAATTTGAAATCTTGCTATATTTTGATGATACAGTCCTAATAAAATTAATTTCGTCCAATTTGGAGATCGTTTGAAAAATTGCCTTTATTCTAGCTTATTAAATTAAAACCAAAATTCAATACGCGTTTAAATTTACCATGCTTACATATTAGTTTCAATTGACTTGAAATTTGAAACCTTTGACATTCCGTATCCAACAAAATTAGTTTCATTGAAAACGAAGGTCGTTTGCAAAATGGCTATTTTTAAGGCCTTATATATTATTAATATATATATATATATATATATAAATTCCACAGCGACTATTTTAAATTTTAAACTGGACATAACTTACGATTTATATTGTGAAATCTCAATTTCCCACAGTCGTTAGAAAGATATACTTAAACAGATTCTAACATTTCTGGTTTTACTAAAATCCAATTAATATTACATTCTATATAATCATTCAAAATTCAAAACCAAAATTTCAAACTACCGTGCCATTACGAGTTCGTTTTAATTAAATTTTAAAATTGTACGTTCTAACTTCGATTTAAATAAATTTTAAATCGTTAATTCTCAAAATAAATCATTTCAAGTACTTAAAATTCATTAAAATCATTTTAAAAAAAATTTAAATTGGTTCTGAATTCCCTGGTTGTTACATTTAGATTAGAAATTGCAATTATCAATGATTTTGTAAAGTTTATAATTTCTAAAACCTGTTGGGTAAGAAAATGAAATGAGTAAGAATTATGAATACCTTGTGAATTAAGTTTCACAATTTTGACTAAAAGGTATTTGATAATTATTAGAAAGGGGTATCTGAAAAGGATAATAAATAAATTTGCTTACATCTTCTTTCCTTTTTGAGGACGAAAAGTATTTATGTAGGGGAGAATGTAATGACCTAGAATTTCCGATTTGTGAAAATTTGAGTTTTTAAGAATTTGGAATAACTGCTCAAGGTTCTGGATACATACACTCATTTTTGAATATGATTTCAAAAAGTATAATGATCAAATAAGTTATTTATATTAGTTTTATCAACTTACCGGTTCAAACAATTTATCATATGTCATCAAAAATGAGAATTTGACACTATTCACCAATATTAAATCTAGACTTGAAAAACTATGGAATGAATTCTAACTTTGTTTTATATCTTACTTAAGTTAAAATAAGGTTTGTGAACTTCTTAAATTGATTTAAAAGAAAATATATTAAAATTCGGTAATTTAATATTATTTTAATATAGGGAAAATAGCCATTTTGCAAACGATCTTGGATTTTGATGAAACACTTTCATCATATCTGAAACGTTAAAGTATGGCAAGGTTTCAAATTTCATATTAATCGGAGTTAGTATATTAGTGTGCGCAATACAAATGCATGTCGAAAAATCAGTTGAAATTTAATAATAGCACAGAAAAAGGCCATTTTGCAAACGGTCTCCGAATTCGATGACGTCAGTTTCATTGGATCTGTATCGATGAAATATAGTAGGATTTCAAATTTCATATTGATGGACATATGGTTTGATCGTACGAGTTGAAAACATTAAAGGTCGTTTAATTAAATGCAAACTTTAATTAATCAAAGACATGTTTCCTTAATTTACTCCCTCCTTGACACCTCACTAGCACTCTTCCATAATGACCTACCTAGGTACTGATAGCTTCGCTAAAAGCACAAGGTGATGTTATGTTTGGCACATAAAATAAGAAATTGGCACAAAGTTAATATATGAATTAATAAACCATGAAAGGAAAAATTGTTATAAGGTTCATATTTCACCATGAATCGAACTCCTCTCATAGAGACACCTAAGCGAGCATATTTGCACTAAGGACCCTATCTCATGTGTAAAAATAGGTGCCACTTCCATTCACTTTTCATTCCTTTGAATTTTCCTCTTCTTCTTTCTTTCTCTCTACCTTCATTATTAGCCCCTCCCCTCCCTAAGTTTTGGCTGAGTCTATTCCTCCCCTTTCCTCTCCCTAGTTTAGAGTTAGTAAGAATAGAAATATTTTGTTAAAATCTCAGGTGAAAAATAATTCTTGACACCAGAGTACCGTCCGCTTGAAGATTGGAAGTAATTGGAATCACATTAAAGTAAGAAAGCTAGGACCTTTAGCCTTAGAGAACGAAGGAGTGGATCCCTCGGTGAGAAAAATCATGCTTTACGCATGCTTTTAACCTCAAATTTGTGCTTTGGTTTGTGGTTATGTTTTGATACAATCTCTTATATTATTATGATTGTTGAGATGTTAACAGTTGATATATGTAAGAATACCGCTTATATGAAGTTTGGTTTGGAAGTTACAAAAAGTTAGTAAGCAATTTCATTTAGTTAGTGAAGTAAAGATATGATCTTTAAGTATAAATAGTGAAAACATTTTGCTCACGTTTGCAAATTGCTAAGTGGTTAAGTAGATTTGGGTTTAATGATGTTAATGGTTATGTCAGTTAGTTAATTACTTGGTAGTTAGTAATTAAAGTGGTTACCTTAATGGTTATGAAGTTAAACCATTAATAAATGATTGTTCGGTTTGGATGGTAAGGTGGTTATTGTGGATGGATGCTTATGTTTGATTGATGATAGTATAATTGTAGTTAATCAGTTGATTGACAAAAATACAAGCGTTAGGATAGTCTGAATAGGACTAGTCGCGCAGCGACAGTTCAAGAATTTCGACTATAAACTTTGAATGCTCATAACAGGACTAAATTTAATCGAATTTCTTCCAAACAAAAAAATTTGTTTCTAAGTGATAGTAACTTTCAAATGAAAGAATTGTTTTTTAGATTTCGACTTATAGATTTCAAGTTATGTTTAAATCTTTTCTTGAAAAGGTCGCTATAAGTGCAGTTCGTTTCCCATAACGGGAAACAATCGTTTCAAAATAAACAAAAATTTGAGAAAATATTTGTTTGTTAACACCTTGTGATTTCTTTCATTATTTGACCGAAAGGTTTTTAGCGACAATATTTGTTCATTTAAACAGTGAACGTAAATTTAAAAGAACTGTTTTTGAAGATTGTTTTCATAAAAGAAAATAAAATGAATTGATGATTTCAAAGAGTTGAAAATATTTGAAGATAAATATTTTGAAGATGTTAAATTGTTTATAAAAAGTGTTTTATAAATGAAAAGAATCTCGGAGGCTTGAATCCTAATGTTTAAATGATTTAGAAAGCAACAACAACACTATGTTTTGAAGATATGTGTATTTATTAATGCGAAATGATTTGTTATATTACCAATGATTCGGTAACCCGTAACTAAATTGTAGGCACAAGTGTGAATATGGTTCGCTTTTGAGATAGAGGGACATACTTATATTATTGATAAGATTTCAGTGGGACCCAGTTGTTGGAGAATGGAGTTTTGATGACAACAACGTTATTTCAATTATCACTGATTATAAAATATATATACTAACATTTATGTCTAGAATATATATATACACATGTATATGAAGGATTTATATATAGGAATTAATATTGAAGACTGTACAGTTTTAGATTTTCAAGGGATTCAGGATTCAGAAGAGATTCAAGACTCATGAGTTATCAAGCGATCAAGATTTCAAGAGTTCAAGAAAAATAAAGTAATAGAGTTTAGTTAATATGTAAGACTCTGAATAGCACTCCAGGTTCAAACTCTGTTTTTCAAATTATCTCTTTTCAAAATTAATTTCAAAACTATTGTCAAAATGATTTCAAACATCTCCCAAAATAATTTTTAATTTTCCAAGAACTTCAAATTCATTATTTCAAATATATTTCCTAATTTATAAGTATTCTTATTTTTATAGTTTTATTAAATCATTTCATTATATGTATATATTACTAAGTTTATATGTGATTATGATATTCTTTTTTAAACTCTAAGTTTTCATATAACCTTTTTGTTTATATATAGTTTATAAATATCTCTTTATAAATTCCTATATATATGTTTATAATTGTATTATATATAATTTTTATCACATATATATATATATATAAAGTTTTTAATCATATGTTTAAACAATATTTTCTCATGTTTTTATACTTAAAAAATAATGTTTTAATAAATAGTTTTGTTTTAGGAATTTCCAGAATATTTAGGATAAGGAATTTGTATCCCTCGAGATACGAATTTTCTTATCCCAGGGATAAACTCATATTCCCCTCGGGATGCGAAATTTGTATCCCTTCGGAAGGAGGGATACGAAATCCTATACTATAGCACAAGGGGATGCGAAATTCCTGGAACTGCCTGCTTGGAATATGAAATCAGCTATTGTGGTCCCCAAATTTCACTTACTCCCATCTTATCCTCTACATATAAATACCTTATCCCTCATTCTACATAAGGGATGGATTTTGGATAATTTTAAATCTATACAAGCACCTAAAACATCATTAATGGCCACCTAGAACTCAAGGAAGAAGAAGAACGTATATTTTTCTTCCAAGACTTTGCATATTGAAAATATGCCTCCCGGTTACTTAGCAAAAATTTGTATGATGATGCCTTGTACTTGTAACCTTCAATATTTAATAAAATCTGCAAAAATCCTTCAAAGTTGATAGTAGGTTAAATATGAACCGAACCACTGTAATTTCTAGGTTATTTGCTTACTGCACTCTTAATTTCCTTATGTGAAACACTAATTCTTGAGTAGTCGAGAATTCTTGGGCGTGAGAAAAAAATTTAGCTGTCAACATTCTCGCTCAAGTGTTGGCAAAAAATAGTCATATCGGAGAATCTTCTTTGCCAGAGTTTTCCCCCTCAATGTGGTCACCGCACTCCTTCGTGCATATCCAGCAGTACATGATCAATGTCATTGTAGGCTACATAACAGAGTAATAGAACCGAGAATCCTCTTCGAGAGAGCACTCCATATTGAATGATGTAGCATGATGACTTGTGCTTGAGTGCTCGTCACTCCTTTGAGTTATCGGGGAGGATTTCGTGAAGTAAGTAATTCTTGATCGAAGTTATCCAAAACTCAAGTTCGGAATCGGTCTCCGTCGTTGGTGCGAATCAGTCTACATCTAATCGATACTTGGCGAGTCAAGTAGTTCAACTGGGATGAGTCCCAAGGTTTGTGTTTGCTAGTTTGGCCAATGAATCGGCTTTCTCATTTTGTTCTAGAATGATGTGTGTGATGATATGGTGGTTAAAGTGAGTAAGTAGTTCACGAACCCGAGCAAGGTAGGGAGCAAGTTGTTCCCCCTTAGCTTGATATTCGCCCTACACCTGGCATATGATGAGCTATGAGTCGGAGTAAGTCTTGATAGCTTAGATTGTGAGTTCGGTTGCCATTCCAAGTCTAACAATCAAGGCTTCATATTCTGCATTATTGTTAGTGGTAATGAAGTCAAGCTTCAGAGCATAACAAATCGAGTATTCCTCATGAGTAATGAGTATAACCCTGGCGCCAGAACACTGATTTTTAGACGAACCATCCACGAATAGTTTCCACTGGATGTTGGGAGGCTCACTATCTTCTGGAGGAGGCTCTTCGAGAATTGTGAACTCCCCGATGAAATCTTCCAAGGCTTGTCTGAGGATGGCTCGATAGGGAAATAATGTTATCTCAAATTGACTCTGCTCTATACTCTGTTTCGAAAGTCTCCCAGATGCCTCAGGTCAATGAAGGACCTTTCGTAGCGACTGGTCAGTGTAGACTTTGATTGGACGGGACTGGAAGTATGGCCGTAGCTTCCGGGAAGAGATCAACAGGCAGTAAGAAAGTTTTTCGAGCTTTGGATGATTCTTTTCTGCATTGTCATTCTCTTGCTGATGTAGTAAACAGGTCGTTGGACACTATCTTGTTCGCGCACTTTCTCCAAGCTAACTCTATGTATACAAATATCCAAGTAGATAAATAAGTCTTCATGATCCACGGGTTTTGACAAGATAGGTGGTAGCTTTAAGTGATTCAAGAGGTCCTAGAATGCGATAGTGCACTCCGGTGTCCATGAGAAATTGCGCTTCTCTTTTTACAGCAATCCGAAAAAGGGAATGCACTTATCAGTAGCTTCTGATATGAATCAACTTAGGGCTACCACTTTCTCGTTTAAGCTTTGAACATATTTGATGCTCTGAGGGGCCTGAATATCCCAGATAGTTTGAATTTTTTGTGGGTTTGCCTCGATTCCCGTGAATTGACAATGAACCCATGAATTTTCTTGATGCAACGTCGAAAGAGCATTTCAAGGGATTGAGTTTCATGTCATATTTATGGAGAACGTCGGACATCTCCATGAGATTGTTGACGTGATCATTTGACCCCCTCGTTTTCAAGAGCATGCCATCTACGTAGACTTCGATGGACCTCCCGATTTGGTCCTTGAACATGCAGTTGACTGGTCACGATAGGTGGCTTCAACATTCTTAAGAACGAAGGGCATGACAACGTAGCAATAGAGGCTAAGTTCAGTAATGAATGAATTTTTCTCCTGATCTGGAAGGTACATTGGAATCTGATTGTAGCCTGAGAACTCGTCCATAAAGGGGAGGAGCTCGTAGCATCCAATTGTATCAACGAGTTGGTCGATCTTTGG
>JASFAX010002373.1:0-46234 GCA_030737875.1 Allium sativum | reverse complement strand
ACACACCATTGATGTCTGGGAAACCAATACAAGGCATAACCCCCTCACCCCAGTCATGCTCAATGCCGAATGGACGAGACGGTTCAGTATGCCAAAGCTTACGCTTTACTCGGGGAAGACTGATCTTCAAAACTTTATAAACCGCTATGAGTTGCACATGGACTAAACTTGCACCACCTACGTCACAAAATGCAAGTGTATTCCCGTTTTTCTTGAAGGCATGGCCCCAGTTTGTTTCTCTCGATTCCCAGTGAGACCCACCACAACTTTTGACCAACTGGCTATCGAATTGGTGAAGCATCTTAAGAAGCATGTCACCAAGCTGAGGACACCTTGTCCGTCTCCAACATACACCAAGACATATGGAAAATTCTTAAGGGCTACAATGAATGCTTCAACAATGCCTTGGCTAAAGTAGAGGAACAAGAGCCTCACATCTCCCTTATTTATCCTACCAAGGGAGTATTACCTGATTCTGAGTTAGGGGCTTGGATCAATAGGAAACAACCCAAGTCTCTAAAAGTTTTCTATGAGAAGGAGAATCAGTACTTGTGCCCAGCAGAAGAGCGCAGGAATAGGGTTGCTCAAGCTAGGCACCACAACAACCCACACTAGGCCTCCATGCAAGGCAACGTCAAAGGAAAGCAAATCTGGGTAGGCTACGACAAGGGAAAAGCTTAGTTCAAACCCAAGACGGGCAATGACCAGCAAGGGAGTCGCAACAATCTGGAAAGGAAATCCAAGAAGCATGACCACTTCCCTAATTACAAGGTCTATACTTCGCTCAACTACGAGTCGAAGGCAATCAACTTAGAGACCTATAATACCATGCAGCATAAGAAGCCGACCTCTCAAGAATCAACCGTCTGAGAGAAGAACTCCGACAAATACTGCATGTTTCATGATATGTTCAACTACAATACGTATTACTACCTAGATCTCAAGGAAACTGTTGAGAAACTCATTCATGAGAAATGACCGAGCAATACGTCCAGGATCCAGCATTGAAAGAAACAGTCGCAGGACCTTCAATGCTCCCTCTTCCTCAGAACCAATTGACACTTTAGGCATTTGATCCGAGACATCCTAAGCGAGGTATTATGATCAATACCTACATCTCAGCTGCTTTTGTTGTATGAAAGGATACGCCAACACTATTAAGCATGCTGTAACAACTCACATAATTTATGATTACCTAATTAAGAGATTTAATTATATATTGGATACTTATCTTTGGTTGAAAACCAAAATTGTGACCTTTTGTAAACGGAAGAAATTGGACTCGGGACTACTTCCATTGAGTTCGAAATGTCGTTTAGGATATTTAAAACTGCAAATGTCGATATGTTTGGAGTTAGTAAAATTTGGGATTCGGATAAGGGATTGTTTTAGCCAACATAACCCATTAACCCACTTCCTTGTATCCCCCTCCCCTTCTCGTTCATTTCCTAACACTTAACAAAAATAGAAATAGGGGAAGGGAAAGGGAAATTAATATTCCTTAGCTCCAATCTTAGGAAATTTGGGTGATTAACTTTGCAAATTCAAGGAGAAGCTTGGGTATGTTCATCTCCTTCTTTTCAAACTTGTTCTCTCTTTAATTTTTTGAGGTTTTCCTAAACCTAACTCATAGCAGATTTGTGTATTTGTGTGTAGATTAAAGAGTAGTGTGTTATCTTGGAAGAGAGAGTGATCTAGCTTGGTTTTGTACCTACTCCTGGCTTCTTAAGTTCAAAAGCAAGTTCTTGTGAACTCACATTTACGACTCAAGCTTATATGCTTAAATAGTACGCCTTTGGCACTTATATGTTGTGTATGCATTCCGTGGTTTGGATTGTTAATGTGTGAACTTTCCAATTTTATAAGTTTTGATTTCATTTCAATGAACTCTAATGAAAATCATTGTGTGTATTTATGTTTGTGTTTTTGAGTTGTTTTAGCAAGTTATAGAGCTTTATTACCACTTGAATAATGATATAAGCCTTTGCCATTTTTTTCAGAATCGTTAAGTGTTCATTGCCTAAAAATCCAGTGTACGAGCACTAATTCAGTATACCGAGTTATCTAAATCAGCTGGCTGACCTGCTTTTATATTTAAAAAAATGTGGTGCATCATTCAGCGGACTAAATTGATCTAATCAACCGAGTAAATGAGGATTCGGACGGCTGGTTATATCCATTCAGTTGGCTGAAAATCAAAACAGAAACTTATGTTTCCAGAAAATAGATTCAGTCAATTGAATCATAAATTCAGCCGACTGAATCCTATTTTCTGTTGTTGACTAGTTGAGACCGCTGTCAACAAATTAGGTCCAGGCTTATTCCCGACCGAGTTTCGGGCCTTTTGCTTTTTCCTTTGACTTTACAGTTGTTTTAATCAACGTATTTCAGCAGCTTGGTTAAATGGATTTTTTATTTAATCATGATTTGATTTACATTATTATAACGTAAATTTTGAGATCGATTGTTATAACAATTAATATTTTATGAGATTGCAATTTCAAACTATAAAGGGTTTTATTTTATTAGTAGATATCAAATATTTTACTAAAATGTTTTCTAATCCTACTTTTTTATATGAAGTTATTTTACAAATTGTTTTCCAATATGCTAGTATGTATGTTATAAACCTTTTCCTCACTCGTATGAGAAGTCTAATTAAACTCCTTAGGAAAATGAGTGGCAAGAAATGCTCGCGTTTGATTCGATGGATAATTCTTGAATCGTTCAATTGAAAACTGGGGCAATGATCATTTCATGTTTCTAGTACAATATATAACTTGTTCATAAATATTTGAGTAGAGCAAATAATAATGTGACATATAGCTCACCTCTTATATTTACTATCTTAGAGTAATTCACACTGTCCTCGATCTTTAGATCATTTTGAGGAACTTCGGTTCTAGTGGACCTTCAGATCATTTTAGGATCTTCGGATTATTTTGAGGGGCTTTGGTTCTAGTGGATCTACGGATCATTTTGAGGAACTTCTGTTCATCTTTCGTGGTGGATCTTCAGATCACTTTGAGAAACTTCCGATCATCTTTCTTGGTGATCTTCGGATTCGCATGGAACTTCGGTTCATTTTTCGAGGTGGATCTTCAGATCATTATAAGGAACTTCGATTAATCTTACGTGCTGGATCTTCAGATCATTTTTAGGGACTTCAGTTCATCTTTCGTGGCTATCTGTGGATTCGCGAGGAACTTCGGTTCATTTTGTGTGGTGTGTGTGACGATCTTTTGATCGTTTTGGTCTAGGAATGTGTTTGTATTTTGATATCATGTTATCAATTTTCATGTTGACTTGATATGGGACATCATTTCCTATGGGCAATTATATAATTTAGATTGTGATATTATTTCGTAGCACTGAGATTTCTTTGAGATATCATGTGGACATTCTTGGACTTCACATCTACATGCGAACATTGTTTTTATTGTCGATATATCATCATATGTTTATATCTCTTATCTTATCTCATTTTATTATTGTTAACTGATCTTTTGGTCCGATTCCCAAAAGTGCACGAGATACGCTCGTCTCAACATATCGCGTGATATTACAGCCCAGAGGCATTGCCAATTTATCCGGGGTCCAGTACCAGAAGATTCGAGTCTGGCCACTAGCAGGATGTCACATCCCTCAAACGCAACCTCCATCAGTATTCGTCCGCATCCGAGCCAAAGGCGAGCCGTCAAGCGGGTCCGGGCGCAGCGCTGGTGGGGGTACAGGGCCCCACAGTCCCAGCGGCGATCGATATAACCGGCCGATTTCCGCCAACAACTGTGCTTCCCACAATCACCAGATTGACTCAAAGTCAGGATTCATCCAACAACTTCCGTGAACCTCGCCGCTCCTCCAAACAAAGGCCTCGCAGTCCGAACCAATACCGACCCGAGGCCTCAAATCCTAAAGGAACCACGCGTCTAGAAGCGCTCGAATCTGCGGTCCACACGCACCTCGAAAAGCGAAAGAATTTGAACTCGGGGCTACTTCTATTGAGTTCAAAATGCCATTTAGGATATTTAAAACTGTAAATATTGATATGTTTGGAGTTAGTGAAATTTGGAAATTCGGGTAGGGGCTTGGGTTAGCCAACATAGCCCATTAGCCCACTTTCTTATAACCCACTTTACCCCTCTCCTTCTCATTCATTTCCTGACCCTTAACCAGAATAGAAATGGGAGAAGGGAAAGGGAAATTAATATTCCAAAGCTCCAATCTTAGGAGATTTGGGTGATTAGCTTTGCGAATTCAAGAAGAAGTTTGGGTAAGTTCATCTCCATTTACTCCAACTTGTTCTCTGTTTAATTTTTGAGATTTTCCTAAACCTAACTCTTTGGAAATTTGTGTATTTATGCATAGATTGAAGAGTTGTATGTTATCTCAGAAGAGAGAGTGATCTAGCTTGGTTTTGCACCTTCTCCTTACTTCTTAAGTTCAAATGTGAGTTCTTGCTAACTCGCATCTATTATTCAAGCTTATATACTTGGCTAGTGTGCCTTTGGCACTTATATGTTGTGTATGCATTGTGTGGTTTAGATTGTTATGTGTGAACCTTCCAATTTTTTGAGTTTTGATTTCGTTTCATTGAATTCTAGTGCAAATCTTTTGTACATTTGTGTTTGTGTTTTCTAGTTGTTTTGGCAAGTTATAGAAGCTTCATTTCCACTTGGATATTGAAATAATCCATCGCTATTCACCTGGAATCATTAAGTGTTCATTGACTAAGCAAACAAATGCACAGGCACTAATTCAGTCCGCTAAATTATCTAAATCAACTGGCCGACCTGCTCTTATATTTAGAAAAATGTGATGCATCATTCAGCCAGCTAAATTGATATAACCAGCTGACTGAATGAGGATTCGGATGGCTGATTATATCCACTCAACCGGTTGAAGTTCAGAATAGAAACTTGTGTTTCTGGAAAACAGAATCAGTCGGATGAATCATAAATTCATTCGATTGAATCATGTATACTACTGTTGAAGAGTGGAAACCACAGTCAATAGTTTAGGTTGTTCCTGGCTTATTCCCGATTGAGTTTCAGGTCGTTTTCTCTTTTCCTCTGACTTCTCAGTTGCTCTAATCTACGTATTTTAGCAGCTCGGTTAGATGAACTTTTGATTATTCGTGGTGACTGAATTTATAATCGATATTCATGGGATTTGATTTATGTTATTAAAACGTGAATTTGAGATTGATTATTATTATAGTTGACATTTTATGTGATTTGCCACTTCAAACTATAAAGGATTTTATATTATAAGTAGATACCAAATCTTTTACTAAAATGATTTCTAATCCTACTTCGCTATATGAAGTTATTTTACAAATTGTTTTCCAATCTACTAGCATATATGTTATAAACCTTTTCCTCACATGTGAGAGATCTAATTAAACGCCTAATTAAAACGAGTTGTACTACTAATTCGGGAATACCTACTGCTCCGGTTAAAAAGCATGTAATAACCAATTAGTTTAAACCAGGTTCCCGCACATAGTCACAACCTATAGCAGGCAATACATACATCGAATGAGGGAGTAGAATTGTTTGCTGGAAGTATGGATGGGGAAGGAATTTTTGCAGGTCTAGACAATATTGTTTTTGAAGAAGCGAATAATATGCGGCATAATTCGATCTACATTTATTTGATGGGACGCAGGCCATATTATGTTCATCCTAACGCATATATTAAAAGGGAGTGGAAACCATCAGGAACTTGGAATGTTTTTGCTAGAGAAAACAGAATTTATCTAATAAAATTTGAAAGGAAGAGGGTTGTAAAAAAGTGTTGAATGTTGGTCCATGATTCATGGACAACAAACTAATATTTGTTAAGAAGTGGGAACCTAATCTAAGACTTGAGAGGGATACGTTAGAATCACATCCGGTTTGGATAAGGCTGCTGAATCTTGAACTATCATTGTGGAATGCCAGAAGAAATAGTAAGTTAGCTAGCCTAATTAAAATGCCTTTCAGCAAGGGATGATATAACCAGGAATGTTAAAACCCTAAAATTTGCAAGGATTATGGTTGACATTAAAGCTACAGATACCATATAAAAAAAAGTAAGAGCTAAAGATAAGGATGGTAACACGTACGTTCAAGATGTTGAATATGAGTTCATAGCCGCTTCATGTAAAAGATGCACGTGTTTTGGCATATTGTTGAATAATTTGATGTTTTTACTAAACCAATCACACAAGTATGGAAAGCTAAAGTAAATAATTTACATGTGAAAATATAGAGTTACAACAAGCACCAGACAAAAACCAGACCCAGAATGAACATATTGCGTGCAACCCTAACTTAACAACTTCTGAAACTGCACATGATAAACAACCAAACAAAGTCAGCTATACAGTAAGGACGCTTGGTAGATTCCAAGCAATGAATTTGTATACATTAGTTAGTAGTTGGAGCATCTATGTCTGAAGTCCAAAAGGAAAACTCAAAAATCAGGTGGTGGTTCTGAGCTTTGAGCACCTATGCCTGAATCCAGAGGGTGAGCAATATACTGCTCAACTTAAGGTTTAGCAGAGTACCCATACTGTGGAAGAGAATCCTGAAAATATAGATCAAATACACATTGAGGGCATCAATCTTTCAGATAATGAAAAATAAGATCCTGCTATAGACAATCCCAACACACTAGCAAAACCAAACAGAGAATATGAGAAACAATTTGAAGGAAAATAGATGGAGAATAAGACCAAAAGTGTGGCTAGTTTCTCTCCAAGGATT
Source organism: Allium sativum (assembly GCA_030737875.1). NCBI lineage: Eukaryota > Viridiplantae > Streptophyta > Magnoliopsida > Asparagales > Amaryllidaceae > Allium > Allium sativum. The sequence goes on along the minus strand of JASFAX010002373.1, from coordinate 39,482 downwards.
TTGAGGAACAGAGAACCCTCTGACTAAATATCAATAATTACATGGAATGTAAGGGGTCTGAACAATAACATTCATCAATCGGACCTCTTAAGCATTAGGAGGGCTTATGTGCCTTCTGTTCTTTATATTTTAGAAAATAATTCTCGAACACCTACTTGGAATATTTCACTAATTCTTTGGGTGTAGAGCGGGAGTATTATCACAATAATGATGTTGGTTGCATTCTATTACTTCGGTGCGAGCACATTTAGCAAATGAATTTAAAGGATAAAGGCGAACAAAAAATTACAGTTCATGCTACAAACATAGGAGGACTTAAAATGGTGTTATCAGTATGCTAGTAATTTTGCTAGTGACCGTGATAACTTGTGGAATAAAATTAGAAGTATTGTAAACAATATGAATGAGCCCTGGATTGCTATAGGAGACTTTAATGCAGTGCTAAATAAGGAAGATAAACAAGGAGGTCGACATTTGAAAGTAGCTCAACTTACGAAGTTTAATAACTGTGCAACTGGAGCAGGATTGCTTGAACCAATACAGTTTGGCCTGAATTATACATGGAGAAGTGGTGCCCCGTAATTTTAAAGGACATTTTTACAATAAACTAAAGAAAACTTAGTTAATTATTGGGATTTAAGGGAAATGGAATGTACCACTGTGTTCATCTCAGAATTCTGCTTAAACAGACTCCGAGTTTGCGTAAACGGACTTCGTTTGAAGAAGATATTACGGTTTGAAGATTGTATACGTATAAGTAAAATATATATATACAAAACCAGTCCTGAAATCAAAATCGAAGAGCGGGAAGACACACGGTAAATCGACCCGTATGGGGTCGACCTATACAAGTGGGTGCCGACCCTAGGGCCGACCTCGGGGTCGACCCCACCAAGATATGGGGCAAACCCATTCTCTGAATCTGGACGCATTTCTTGACCTGATTAGTTGGTTTGAGGCTATAAATAGGGCCTCATTTCTATTGTTTTATTCATCCAAAACAATGGAGACAACGAGATGCTGCCCTTGCTCAGATTGAGTTAGCCTATTCTTCTGCAACAACGACTTACGCGTATATAAGAATCTCCGCTACAACATCAACACTCTTTTCTCGGTTCTTTAGATCCAGTATCAGTGAGTTCGTGTTATTTTTAGATATAAACATTTAACAACTAATCCTAACATGTAAATAAATCTGGATCTAAACCTATACTTGTTAAGAATCTGATCTAAACTAATTTTCCACTATATATACACCCGATCCACTATTCAGTTATCATATGCCTATTCTGTTATTATGATTATATCTGTCATCATATGCCTATTCTATTATTATGCTTATTTCTATCAGCATATGCCTATTCTGTTATTATGCATATTTCTATCACCATATGCTTATTCGGTTATTATACCTACTTCTCTTCTCTCCCTTTTTCCCTTTTAATTTTTATAGCCTAGGCTACCTCCGAGCCTAGGCCTATCGTTGAAATATGCGAACGGACGAAATTGGGAACGGTTGGGAAAGATAAATTGGGGAATAACTTATATCGTGAATCAGGACTGGGATTTGGGGGCATAACCTATGATGAACATGAATAACTATTTATGAATGAATAGGCCTAGATTTATAGTAAATAGAAACAGTTACCGTACTCAGACACGGGATTAATTTCGAGTTATGGTATAAGTCTGCCCGGAACCGCCCGGCATATCCAGCATCCACAAGTGGTTAATTTAATATAAGGGGTCTAGTGCGTAAATGTACACGTAACCATGCTAAGACATGAGGTTAAGTCTAAATTGTAGTAGAAGTCTGCCTGTAACAGCCCAGTATATCCAACATCCACAAATGGTCGACTTAATGTGAGAGGTCTGGGGCACTAACATACATGAACGGGAAATGATAATAACTTGTTAACCATTAATACTTAACCTACTTAAATCTGTGGGGGTTATATGAACCTATCAAATTATGTAAGGGTTAAGTAAGCTTGTTTGAATCAATGTGGGGTTATGTAAATATCTTAAATCTATAGGGGGTAAATAAACCCGATAAACTTAACCTGTTTTATATATTGGGGTTATGCGGGCTTGTTAATCTGTTATGTATAACCTGTCAAAATCCTAGTCGTGGGAATGCAAGCCTAGGGTGTGGCTTGTATCATTTATTGTATGGGACCCGTATCAGTCAGTAACCCATATTGGTATCCATAGGAGACCCCGAACTTGGTAGGGGTCAGGGCATGCTTACTAAGCTGATTATAAGAGGTTCATCTGGGTGGAGGTGTCTGATGGCGCATTCCAATGGAGTTATGTGCATGCACGGATCCGATTGCTTGGGAAAATAAGACAATATAGCACCAGCAGATATGGTTGTGTCAATCGGGAAAAGGGGTTGCCAATTTAGAAGTGATACATTCTACTATGGGGCCAGCACAGGGTATCTACAGGATAGGGAGCCGATCGATTGGGGTAGTAATTAGGGTACATCTAGTCCTGCTTATTTAGGTGCCCGTTATTATTGTTTGGGGTAACACCCGTTATTTCTGGGTGGCTGCCTGTTATTATCGTTGGTCGTAAAACCCGTCGCTAGAAGTATACCTAAGTCTACCTTATGTTTCTGTTGGGATCATTCTATTTCTATTATACTAGTATTGGTGCAGAGAGAAGTACTTGAGAAGTGTAATCTGTTATGTTCTGTTCATCCTTCTTATCCTGTTCAGTTTGTTTTACCTATCATGTGACACTGTTATCTCTTATCTAGTTTTTATGTCTGTCATGATGCTTTTACTTATTTATATGCTAAAAGTAACTGGACTCGCCGGACTTTACGTCTGACTCGTTTTCTTTTATCTCTCCCCCTCCCCCAACGTTCTCAGTGTAGGAATACTCAGGCTTGATTAAGATTCTTCCTTCTGTTTCTGGTTGGAGCCGCTTAGATGTACCGCTTTGATTTCCTATCTTCCATGCTATGGCTATTTTTGGGGACTATGATTTTATATTACTATACTCTAATGATTTTAGCATAAGGCAGATATTTTAATTTGATGTAATGGGTTTTCTATACTTCAGACTTACACTGTAACTAGATTGTGGACCACGATGTTTTCTATATTTAAAAATAAAGTCTTGAATTCTGCTGCTATTTCATATCTGTCTTGTGATGTTTATATTTCTGTTTACCTATAACGCTTCACAGAACTTAATGCATTCTAATAGAGAGTGACATTAACGAACATGGGGTGTCACATTTGGTATCGGAGCTTAAGGCTACCAGATCTGATAAAAGGTTTTAAGAATTGTTTTCAAAAGGTTTCAAAAAGAAAGCATTTTCAAAAGAAAAGTCTATTTTTGAAAAACATGCTCCTCAAAGCCATATGAAATATCTTTTGACTCTGTGTTTGAATCCCTTTTTCCTTTTCTTTTCAGCATGTCTGGGGAACCGAATCTTCCTGAGGGCGTTATGATACCGGCTTAGTTCCGTAGGTATCTTAAGGCTACGGCGCCTGCCGGAGGCCAAGCAGACACCTCTCCCCCAGCTGTAGTCGCTTTTCCTCCTTCTCCTCCTCCGTGAGCGGATAATTTCCCCAAGATATTCAAGGATTTTGTGACGGCCCGCTCCGCACCGGTCGACATTTCCAATGAAACACGTTGTGTCGATGTCCATCCAGCACGGGACGGTCGTCAAAGAAAAGAAAGAAGACGATGAATCATAAAAGAACATGTAGTATATCTCACAACACATGGAACAAAATATAATAATAACATAACTTGATATAAAATAGGCAAAACAGTGCATAAGCTGAAAACTAAACAATCATAGCAGCGAAAAATTCCAAATACAGCTTATGATCTAAACCATCATTATTACAACTTTTAAAAATGTCTCTAAAGCAAAGTAGGAAGGTACACTACTAATGCCCAAAGTAGTGACCAGCAACAACACAGAGAGAATATATGGAAATGATACGTGTAAGCCTCCTACTCATCTCCGGACATCTACTCGTGCATAATCACCTGACCTATCTCTAGTCTGCCCGTTTAAGATCACCCAGAGTAATAAGAAGTGACATAAAACTCTAGGTCAGACAAAAGTCTGGTATGAGCAATAAGCAGAAAAAACTGAACAATAACAGGTATACATAACCATACCTGAACCTGGACCTGCAACCAAAGAGTTAGCACAACAGGATGTACAATACTCTAAGGTGACACTAACACATGGTGTGAAAATATTGGGGAGGGGGTGTGCATGTCGTGGTGATAGCAAACATCAAACATAGCAATCATCCTCACATCTCTCACTCAGTGCGTAAAGTATACAATATCCACCACTTTGATCACCCAATTATTTGTTACGATCACTATGCCCCATGGAGTCATGACGGCTCCACTGCACTGATCTGTAACCACTAATACTTTGCTATGTCCACTCTGCCCCATGGAGTCATGACAACTCCACTGCACTGGCTCATAGCCCTGCTACGATCACTTTGCCTCATGGATTCATGACAACTCCACTGCATTGATCCATGGCCAATATCCGTCTTTCAGTGGTGAGTCAAAGCTATAGACATCAGTAACCCCTTTGCACACGTCCCACAGCAAAGCCCAACTCAAGCAGTTAACTCGTTGATCCCCATTTGGATCCTGGGTAATAACCTCCCATTTGTACTTCCTTTGCATCTCGGGTTTTGGTCGAATTGGAGTTGGTCTTCAAAAGAGTCACCGCGTAGAAATAGAAGTACACACCTAGTTCGGTTGTATAGTGTTCAAGTTGCCCCATTCGGTTCAGTTTGGGTGCCATCCTCCATTCGGTTCGGTTCGGGTGCCATCCTTCAGCTCGGTTCGGTTCGGTTGCTCCAGCCCCAGTTCGGTTCGTGCTCACCATTTCCAATCCGATCCCCACGTCCTCGCTTCTGATCCGACCGCAACTCCAACTCTATGCAAATGGACTTCCTTCTTGCAAAGCCTCCTCTTGTGACAAGCCCAGTCTGGTCCGAATTTCCTTACTCGGTTCTCCGATCCGATCCGATCCCTATAATCCGGTCCAATCCGAAACCCTGCACATTTTCCAATGAGCGTTTGTCTCCTATTTTCGCCATACGACGGCGTTTTCAACTATTATAACTTTCCTACAAGATTAATTAACATTCCAAATAGTCATAGTAACATATAGGATCAATAAACAATGTCAAAACATCAAGCATATAGGTTATTTTAAATCAAACATACCCCAAAAGCATGAGTTTCCCCTAAATCCCCTTAAGCATGTTTTAATTATAGGATTAACAAAATATGTCCAAATTAACCCAAATTTTTATCAGAGCCCTAAAATAATATTTAAGAATTTTTACATTTTTCCCAGAATTTTAACATGCATAATTTCTCTAATTAACACTAATCACCCTTAATTAGCCGTAATTAGTGAAAAACAATACAAATCACTCATTTTAGCCACAAATGAATTATAGATTTGAACTTTACTACTGTTTTGAGTCAAACTCCTATGCAACACAACAGCTCCAACTCTGATTTGGTGTTGGTTTGCCTTGATTTGATGTAACTTAGCTTAATCCTTGATTTGAAAGCAATTGGGAGTTGTTTAGAAGAGATTTAGAAGGTGGAATCCATTGTTAGGGTTAAAGAGAGGTAAGTGGCGGTTGTAAAAATGACGAAGAAATGTTTCTCTAGCCCTTTTCAACCTTTATGTAACCCTAATCCCGAAATCCCTAATGGGCCTAGCTGCTGATCACCCTAATTAGGCCCGGTTAAGTTGTTTTTCACCTTCTAAACCTTGTTTCAGCCATGTCTCCCAAACGGTAAGTCCGTTTGGCAAATGTGACCACTCTACGGAAAGATAAACCATCATCCGGATTCAATGGAAGTGGTTTCAGGTCAAAACACATTACCAATCAAAAGTTATAGACGAAACAAGGTTCGCAAGGGGCAAAACGATCATTTAAAAATTTGTAAAAATCATGAACATGGGAAATAACCCCAGTAGTTGTTCCCCAAAGTTACACGACTATACGACCTCGTATGAAAATGAAATAAATATTCTACCATCCACCAATGCATAGAATGCGGGTCGTTACAATTTCTATGCAATGGGAGGAAAGCCTTTCCGAAGAACTGTGACTTATGTAGAAGCAAGGAATTGGCTTAAAGAGACGGAGGATTTGTTTGGGATTTTTGAGGCTGACGATCGTAGGAAGATTCAGTTGATTTCCGATAGAGATTCGGGATGAAGTTTCTTTCTTAGGCCGAAGAGAGTATGCAAATGGAAAGGTTTCTGTCGCTTAAGCAAGGAGGCATTTCTGTCAAAGAGTATGTCAATAAGTTCAATTAATTGGCAAGGTTTGGTTTAGAGCTTGTGAATACCCCACATAAGAAAGCTCTGAAGTTTGCAAGAGGGTTAAATGAACCCCTTCATAGGTTGGCTATTTCTCATATTCTGATGGGAGAAACTTTCGAAAAACTCATTGATATGGCATTGATGCACGAAGAAGATAAAGGCGGAAAGAAAGAGGCAAAGACTGATGAGACAGAAAACAAGAATGTGTGTCCCAAGAAAGAACAACAACAACAAAAGAAGGGTGGAAAGAACAAAAAAACTTGAGACAAGAAAAAATGTCATAATTGTGGACGAGAGGGTCATTTGAGCAAAGATTGCAGAAAAAGGAAGAATGCTTGTTTCCAATGTGGAGAGGTCGGACACCATATTAAGGAGTGCCTGAAGAAGCAAGGTCAGAGCCAAAGGGCAGGATCTTTTGGAGGGCAGGTACATGCTCTCGTGGCCAGTGCACTAGACAGAGGTAGGAAAGTTTCTGTTGAAGGTTTGATTTCTCTTCCCGATAATCCTGTTAGAACTCTTTTTTATTCTAGCACTTTGCATTCATTTATATTTGATTTTGTGGTTGAGTCTCTCCACCTTAGTACTAGTATGATTTTGGATCTCATTGTTGTCTCAAACCCCATTGGGGGAACAACTCATTTGTCTATGATTTGTCGGGGTTTGAGGATATTTGTGTTGGGCGTCGGGTTTGAGTGTGATGCGTATGTACTTGGTTTCATGGGTTATGGTTTGATTCTAGGAATGGATTGGCTAGCCATTTATGATTCCATTCTAGACTGTGAGAGGTGGGTCGTTAGGCTTTTGATTTGCCATGGGAGGACTCTCGAGATTTCTTGTGACCAAAAATGGTATGTCATGCTTTGTTTCCTAGAATCACTTGATGCATCTATCAATGACTTACGATCTGTACTGGTAGTCTGCAAGTATTCGGATGTTTTTGAGGAGGTTAGGGGCATACCTCTGAGGCATGAGATTTATTTCTGGATATACTTGGTGGACAATGTGAAGCCAGTCGCATTTCCTGTGCGCCACATGGCTCCTAGGGAGCGGAGGGAGCTTGATAAGCAAGTAGAAGAATTACTTGAGAAAGGATTACCAGAATAGGGTGCTCCAGTAGTATTCGCAACTAAGGCGGATGGCTCGCTTCACTTATATGTGGATTACAAGGAGTTGAATAAGCTAACTAAGAAAAATAGACACCCACTCCCGAGGATAATTGATCTATTTGACCAGCTTGTTGGTGCATCTGTTTTCTCCCAGTTAGACTTGGCCAAGGGGTTTCATCAGTTGAAAGTGGCCGAGGACAGTATGGACAAGACCACTTTTAGAACTCCAGATGGTTTCTTTGAGTGGCTCATCATGCTTTTGGTTTGACGAATGCACCCGTGTATTTTGTGGATATGATGAGTAGGGTGTTCCAGAAGTTTCTGAATAAGTTCGTTGTGGTCTTTGTGGATGACATTTTGATTTTCTCGAAGAACGAGGAGGAGCATGCCCTACATCTAGGGGAGGTATTGAAGACTCTCCGAGCACATCAGCTTAAGGAAAAATTCACCAAATGTCATTTTTGGGGAAATGAAGTGAGATTTCTAGGACATGTGCTTTCTAAGGATGGGATAGCAGTGGATCCTGCAAAAGTAGTTGCAGTTCAAGATTGATGGATTCCAAAGAATGAAACAGAGGTAAGGAGTTTTCTTGGTTTAGCAGGCTATTATAGGAAGTTCATAAGGACTTCGCAAAGATATCAGCACCACTCACCAAAGTAACGAAGAAAAATTTAACCTTTTCTTGGGGTGCTGACTGTGAAGATGCTTTTCAGCGATTGAAGAGAGCTCTGACATCAGCCCAAGTCTTGACTTCGCCTGACGGAACAATGTGTTCACAGTATACACTAATGCACGTGGCACAGGGCTTGGTGCTTTTTTCATGCAAGAGGGAAGGGTAGTTTGTTACGGTGGTAGACAGTTGAGAGTTCAAGAGACGAACTACCCTAAAAATGATTTAGAATTTCCTACCATATAGTATTCGCACTTAAGACTTGGCATCATTATCTACTTGGAGAGAAATTCGAGTTGTATATCGATCATAAGTCTCTCAAGTACCGGTTCTCGCAAAAGGACCTCAATTTAAGGCAATGGAGATGGATGGAGTTTCTAGCGTCTTATGATTTCGAGATTTCTTATACCCTTTGCAAGCGTAATATGGTAGTGGATGCGTTGAGTAGGAAGAGGATGACTTTGAGTCCACTATTCGTAGAGAGGCGGAGCTTGGAGTATTCGACCTTTGATTTTAGGCCATCTACGGATCCTATATCTGGTTTGTTGTCATCCTTAGAGGTGCGACGTACTCTTATGGATCAGATAGGAATTTCGCAGTGATAGGACCTACAAATAGCAGACATCTTCGATAAAATCCAGTAGAGGGGAGACATCTAGTCACCTCAGTAGATATTCCACGCATGATAAAAGGTGGTTGCGATGAGATGGAAGGTTTTGTATTCCCTGAATTAGGAGTCTGTTGAAGATAGTCCTTGAGGAAGCCCATCATTCTAGGATGACTATCCATCTGGGTGGTGATAATATGTATATAGATATAAAGAGGGTTTTCTTTTGGGTTGGGATGAAGAAAGATGTAACGGAGTTTGTTTCTTGATGTTTGATTTGCCAGCAAGTCAAATCTGAGCAAAGGAAGCCTGACGGTTTACTTCATCCCTTGGAGGTCCCATAGTGGAAGTGGGAGAGCGTCTTTATGGATTTCATTGATGGTTTACTTAGATCGAGGAAAGACAACACCAGTATTTAGGTTGTAGTTGACAGGCTTACTAAGAGCGCTCATTTCATTCATGTTAAGAGTAAGAGAACGACAACATGGTTGGCAGCAGTTTATCTTCATGGGATAGTCCATATACATGGAGTACCTTCTAGTATAGTGAGTGATCATAACCCCATATTCACTAGTGAGTTTTGGAGGAGCTTGCAGGAGGCATTAGATACATAGTTGTGTCTAAGCACCGCTTATCAACCTTAGACCGATGGCCAAATGGAGAGGGTGAATAGAGTTCTTGAGAATCTTTTAAGAATGTGTATCCTAGACTTCGGAGGGACATGAGAGGAGCATTTTACTTAGGTAGAGTTCGCCTACAACAACGTTATCAAGCTAGTATTAGTATGGCACCCTTCAAGGCATTGTACTGTCGACCTTGTAGACCACGACTTGTTGGTGGGAGTCTACATAAAGGCTTCTACTTGGACCTGAGATGATTAGAGAAACTCCAGAGAAGATCAACCTTATCCGTAGATGCATGAAGACAGCTCAGGACAGGAAGAAGTCCTATGTGGACAAGAGAAGGACTGATATTGAGTTTGAGGTAGGAGACATGGTTTTCATCAAGATATCACCTTTGAGGAATGTGGTTCGCTTTGGATCTATAGAGAAATTGGCACCAAGGTTTATAGGGCTATTTCCCATAACAGAAAGGATTGGCCAAACAGCTTATATAGGGCGAAGCTACCAGAGAGATTGGCGGGTGTTCAAGATATTTTCCACGTTTTTCATTTGTGAAAATGTTTGTACGAAACAACAGAGGTAGTTGAGCTGAGTATGCTTGAGGAAGTAGAGGTGGAATGGGAGGAGACAGTTAGACGAGTTACTACCCGTATTCTTGGATCAGAGGTTAAGAAGCTACGCAACAGAGAAGTCATGGCAATAACATACATTGCCTTTGGATGAATGATCGTGCACACATATAGGACTTACATGTTATAGTAGGATTATTTGCATATATGTTGGATTCATGGCACTAATATACATTGCATTAAGGAGGTCAACTGAATCAGTAGACCGCCTGATCTTTCGCATTAGTATGAGTACATATACACACAACTTTGAATATGTTCATATAAGCATTAGAAATCTTTTAAGGACAATGGATGCCTGTGATTGGTGGATGAGTAGATGAATGATGGATGTTAAGGTATACATCCTCTTGACTTGGAGATTTCAGGGATGAAATCCTTTAAGTAGGGTTGAATGTAACACCCCATAATTTTAAAGGACATTTTAACAATAAACTAAAGAATACTTAATTAAACATTGGGAATTAAGGGGAATGGACTGTACCATAGTGTTCGTCTCGGAATTTAGCTTAAGATAGACTCCGAGTTTGTGTAAAACGGACACTGTACGAAAAAGATACTAAGGTTTGAAGTTTGTATACGTATAAATAATATATATACATATACATATAAACCCAATCTAGAAATCAAAATCGAAGAGCAAGAAGACACACGGGAAATCAACCCGCTGGGGGTAGACCCATGCCCTATGGGGGTCGACCCTAGCGTCGACCTACCCAAGGGGGTGTCGACCCTAGGGTCCACCCCGGGGTCGACCCCACTCAGATCCGGGGGAGATCCATTCTCTAAACCTGGACGCATTTCTTGACCTGGTTCGTTGGCTTGAGGCTATAAATTGGATCTTATTTCTATTGTTTTATTCACCCAAAACAATGGAGTCAATGATATGATGCCCCAGCTCAGATTGAATTACCTTATTCTTCTGCAACAAAGACTTATACGTATACAAGAATCTCTGCTACAATATCAACACTCTTTTCTTAGTTCTTTAGATCCATAGTTCATGTTATTTTTAGATATAAACATTTAACAAGTAATTCTGACATGTAAATAAATCTGGACCTTAACCTATGCCTGTTGAGAATAAGATCTAAATTGATCTGCAATTACATATTCACCTGATCCACTATTCAGTTATCATATGCCCATTATGTTATTATGCTTATTTCTGTCATCATATGCCTATTATGTTATTATGCCTATTTCTGTCACCATATGCCGATTCAATTATTGTACCTATTTATTTTCTCTTATCACCCTCTTTCCTTTTTATTTTTATAGCCTAGGCTACCTTCAAGCCTAGGCCTATCGCTGAAATATACGAACGGACGAAATTGGGAACGGTTGGGAAAGACAAATTGGAAAATAACTTGTATTGTGAATCAGGATTGGGATTAGGTGGAATAACCAATGATGAACATGAATAGCTGTTTAAGAATGAATAAACCTAAATTTACAGTAAATAGAAATTATAACTGCGCTAAGACACGAGGTTAAATTCGACTTGTGGTAGAAGTCTGTCCGGAACCGCCCGGCATATCCAGCATCCACAAGTGGTTAATTTAATGTGAGGGGTCTGGCGCATAAATGTACATGTAACGGTGCTAAAACAGGAGGTTAAGTCCAAATCATGGTAGAAATCTACGTGGAACCGCCCGGCATATTCAGCATCCACAAGTGGTCGACTTAATGTGAGAGGTCTGGTGCATTAACATACATGAACGGGAAATGATAATAACCTATTAACCGGTAATACTTAACCTGTTTAAATCTGTAGGGGGTTATATGAACCTATCAAATTATATAAGGGTTAACTAAGATTGTTTGAATCATTAGGGGGGGGGTAAGTAAATCTATTAATTCTATGGGGGTTATATAAAACCGATAAACTTATCTTGCTTTATATGTTGGGGTTATGTGGGCTTGTTAATCTGTTAGGTATAACATATAAAATTCCTAATAGTGGGGATACAAGCTTAGGGGTGGCTTGTATCATTTGTTGTGTGCGACCCGTATCAGTCAGTAACACATACTGGTATCCATAGAGGGACCCCGAACTAGGTAGAGGTCAGGGAATGCTTACTGAGCAGATTATAAGAGGTTTATCTGGGTAGAGGTGCCTGATGGTGCGTTCTAACGGAGTCATGTGCGTGCATGGATCCGCTTGCTGGGGAAAATAAGGCGCTATAGCACCAGTAGATATGGTTGTGCCTATCGGGAAAAGGGGTTGTTACTTTAGGAAGTGATACATCCTACTGTGGGGCCAACACAGGGAATCTACAGGATAAGCAGTTGATCCATTGGGGTAGTAGTTAGGGAACATCTAGTCGTGCTTGTTTAGGTGCCCATTATTATCGTTTGGGGTAACACCCGTTATTTCTGTTGGGCTGCCTGTTATTATCCTTAGGGGTAAAACCCGCCACTAGAAGTACAACTAAGTCTACCATTATGTTTCTGTTGGGATCATTCTGCTTCTGTTACACTAGTATTGGTGCAATGAGAAGTACTTGAGAAGCATAATCTATTTTGTTCTGTTCATTCTGCTTATCTTTTTCAGTTTGTTTTACATATCATGTGACACCGTTATCTCTTATCCAGTTTATATACCTGTCATGATGCTTTTACTTATTTATATGCTAAAAGTAACTGGACTCACCAGACTATATGTCTGACTCATTTTGTTTCCTTTTCTCTCTCTTCCTTCCCCATCCCCCCAGATTCTCAGGGTGCGAATACTCATTCTTGATTAAGATTCTCCCTTCTGTTTCTACTTGGAGTGGCTTAGATGTACCACTTTGATTTCCTGTCTACCTTGCTATGGCTATTTTTGGGGACTACGATTTTATATTACTACACTCTGATGATTTTAGTTCTAGGTAGATATTTTAATTTGATGTACTTGGTTTTCTGTATTTCATACTTACATTGTAACTAGATTATGGACCATGTTGTTTTTTGTATTTAAAAATAAAGTTTTAAATTCTGTTGCTATTTTATATCTGTCTTGTGATGCTTCTGTTTCTATTTACCTATAACGCTTCACGGAACTTAACGCATTCTGTTAAAGAGTGACATTAACGGGCGTGGGGTGTCACATGAAGAAAAGAAAATATCTTGTAAAATTGACAGGGTGCTTGTTAATGCAGATTGTATCAATAAATTTGATGATCTTAAAGTGGCTATCTTGTCAACTTTTACTAGTGATCACAACCCTATTCACATCCAACTTTCAGAAAGAAATTTGTCCTCTGAAGGAGAACCTTTTCGATATGCTAATACTTGGCATTTGATTGAAGGTTATGGTGAAGTTATTAAGTTTAATCTCTATGAAGTTAAGCCTGGTTGTGCTGGTTACAAGCTAATTAAACTTCTTAGTATGCTAAGCTATGTCTCAAAGAATGGAATAGATGTAGATCCAAAGATAATGGTAATATCAACCAACTACAAATTGAATGTGAAAAATACTTGTAGTTGATTGATGTCGGAGATAATACAACTGATGTTTGGAAATTGTACAATGAAGCTCAAAAGAACCCCAAGGACACCCTTAAAAACAAATCTCTGGAGCTCAAACAAAAAGCTATAGAAAAGCGGATTACATGAGGGGGTAAATGCACCAAATTCTTTTATACCAAGATGTCTATTCGGTCTCACATTAATATCAGTCTATTGATTTGAATCGAACTAATGGAACTAATGTTGAAAATCTTGAATATTATGCTATAGAATATTTCTCTATATTATATAATTATTTTTGTGAAATTAATTTACCTGTTATTGAATGTAGAACAAGGGTAAATGCCAGAGGCAGGGTGATTTTGTTTAGCCGGATCACCTTCGATGAGATTTGGGCAGCAGTATCCTCCATCAGTGCCGATTCTAGTCCCGCTCCTGATGGACTGACTCTTTGTTCTACATAGTGCACATGCAATAACTAAAAGAAAGTATTCATATGAAGATACAAGAAGATTTTGTCTCTGGCACAGTTATCAAAGTGATAAACCACACGTTCGTTTATTTAATTCTAAAAGTTGACAATCCTGACAGACCTAAAGTGTATAGACCGATTACTTGTTGTAACGTTGTGTACAAAATTACGAGTAAAATCATTTGCAATAGAATGAAGCAAATATTACTGGACATCATGCAAAATGTTAGAGTGCGTTCATAAAAGGTAGAAGCATATCTGAAAACTCGTTGCTGGCACATGAACTTATTAGAAATTTCAACAAACCAGGTAAAATAAATTATGTATGAAAGTTGATCTTCATAAAGCATATGATAAAATTAATCGCTATTTAATTATTCATATACTAGGATGCATGGGGTATCCGAATAAGACTGTTAATTTGATTGGTGGATGTATTAATACTCCTGCATTTTCCATAACGAGCGTCACGGCACACGTTCCACGTGTGGTCACGGCACGCGGTCCGCGTGTGGTGACGGCACGCGGTCCGCACGTGGTGACGGAACGCGTTGCGAACGTGGAATATTGTTCCTACAAATATCGTATACATATGTCAATATTGTAGATTTATGCATAGTTTTGCACATATCCAAAATTCAACACAAGATCTAATGTGTAAAAAATGACTGAGAGAATATCTTATTAATTTAACATGAGTCAATCTTGGTTTCGATAGGAAGTTTGGACATCTAAATATTGAATATACTACATTTGCATTCAAATCTCTAATGGATAGTGCATATCTTATATTTTTCTAGTTCTAAAGAATTTGGAGGAGAAAGGGAGTGACAAGTCTTCAGCACCCAATCAAAAAATATGAATTTAAGAGCTATGACCTGTAAGTTTATTTGTAGATGTCCAAACTTGTTGTATCCGTCCGATATAAGATAATAAAATCCGAGGCATTCAACATAATAAAAATATGTCGCTAGTACATGGCGTGGTATATTTCTTGCCCATTTTATTTTTCTACATATTTATTTGCTCAATAGTTTCATTTTATTTTCCTATTTTCATTACTGCACATTAATTTTCTTCTGTTTCTAATTCATGAATGTTAATTCATGTGACCGTTATTCAAAACATTTATTTTTATTTCTAGTTTTATTGGAAAAAAATCAATTCTTAACACACATTAAATTTCAATTTCAAATGCGATTATTTCTGGAATTAATACGTGTGCACATACTCTTGAAATAAATATGTTCACACATATTTACACGTATTTGTTTCAATTGTTTTGAATTAGAACGCTACTTAAGTAACATAATTAAACTCCCTTTTATTGCGTGATTTATTTCCAATTACGATGCGCATATATTTTCAAATTCAAACATGCATTACTTCTAAAATTTATGCTCTATATATGTATATGAAGTAAATATATACATGTGTATTAGCATGCATGTTACCCTTATAGATTTAATTGTCTGCTTTCAAATTTTAACATTATTCCTATTTAAGTCTCTATTAATGTCATTAATGACGCGCATTGCTAATTAAAGGAACTTGCAATTTAACCTTAACTACTTTCCGTTTCTTTCTTGATTTAATTCCTTTTATCATATGCGTTTGTTTTTAGTAAAGGGCATTATCATCAGTTTAGGTGTACACCAAAAAAGTGCGACATCAAATCTATTCCGATTATTAGTAAAGATGATTAATGGCGTTACTAAAGGTTATATTGAATCTAATCATGGTATTAGACAAGGAGATCCTCTCTCTCCTTACCGTTTTGTAGTAGATATGGAGTTTATTCTCTCTAGATGTAATTAGCGGAGCATAGCAGACAAATTCATATGGTGTACAATTTCCAACCAAAGATAAGCCACCTTCTATATGTAGACAACCTGATAATATGCATTAAATCAAACGAAACTACTACAAGAACTATTAAAGATAAATTTCGTTTACTAGAGAAGCATGTTGGTTTGAAATTAAGCGAGAAAAGTCCAAATGCTATCTTAATAAATGTTGTGATGAAAGATATAGAATTTTGGAAATTCTGGGTGTTTCTGAAGGAGAACTTCCAGTTAAATATCTTGGAGTCCCCTTACCTACCAATAAGATTACAGACAGAGAATGTGTTGGATTGATAGACAAAATAAAAGGAAAATTTCAAGGTTGGAGCTCCAATCTCCTTATTTTGCAGGCAAAATTGAACCGGTACACATGGTGATTCAAGCAAAAGTTAACTATTGGCTTCAAACTTTACAGATTCCAATAGCTTCAATAGACAGGATTAAAAAAGTTTGCGCTGATTTCATTTGGAAAGGAGGGTGCACAAAATAAAATCTTCTGATTTATGTAGACCAAAAAAAGAAGGAGAAGCTGGTCTTAAGAATCTAAGGGATATGAGGTACATTTTTACCCTCAAACAGGGTTGGAAAATCATATCTTCTGATGGAATTTAGGCACGCTGGATGAGACATAGATAAGTAAAAGGAAATTTTTGGCATACGTCTACTGACATTAATGTTTCAACAACATGGAAGGCGATTCTAAGAATGAGGGACAAACTAGACTAGGAAATTTGTAAAGGAAGGGGCACTAATTTATGGAAAGACCTATGGATTACTGGGAAAGTTCTTGTTAGTATTGCGGGATGGGATACTTACTCGGGTTTTGGTTTAGCTGAGAAAACAGTGGATACTATTATAGAAAATAAAAGATGGAAATGTGAATTACTTCATAAATCATCGAAGGGGATGGCTTTATTTACTGGAAGACAAAAGGATATTTGAAGTTGGAATCAATCTAGTAGAAATTTCTCCAATTAATCTTCTTGGAACACTATAGAATGCATAACCAGCGACCTTAATGGTGTTGAATTGTTTGAGACAGGTCAAATTGCCCTAAAAATTCTTTCTCGGCATATAAAGTGATGCTTAACCACTAACCTACTAGAGACAGAATACCCTATTGGGGGATAACAGGTGATAAACTATGTGTATTGTGTAATTCCGTACAAGAAACCCATGAACAACAACTTTTTGCTACAATTACTCGATTACTGTTCTTAAGAATTGATTATCATGGTACCAGCTACCGGTTCAAAGTAATAATTTAAGGGATTTGATTTCATACCTGGCCAAGAATCATAATAGCAAAGATAGGTGTCCATACTGAATATCATCATTGTAATAGCTTTTGCAAATGCGATTTGAAAGGAGAGGAACATAATAATTTTCAAAAGCAAGCATAGAAGTGCTATTGCGAAGATTAATTGGAGTAAAAGAAGAATTAATCACAGTCACCAACCTAAAGCTTGGAACTGTTAATTATTGAGCAAGAAGATCTAAATATAATGGATGTGTGCATCAAAACTCCAGGAACGAGTAGCAACCCTACTGAGCTGCCATGAATTAAAGCTTTTTGTCGGATTATAGGGAGAAGAAGAGTTGTGTTGTCGGTGTTTTATTTATGATGAGAATTATGTTTGTCATCTATATGTTTTATTCAACGTTACTTGTGCTTGTTCACATGATGTAATCAACTCCTTAGGCTTGTATGCCTAATAAATTCATTTGCAAAATTTCAGAAGAAAAAACGAGTGGTACGAAATGCTCGCTTTTACTTTGACGATTAATTCTAGAACTCGTTCGATTGAAAATCGTGGCAATGATCAATTCATGTTTCTAGTGGAATATACAACTTTTTAGTACATATTTGAGAAGAGCAAGTGTTTATAGGACATGTAGCTCAACTCTTATATTTACTAGCTTGGACTAATTTACACTATCCTCGATCTTCGGATCATTTCGAGAAACTTCGATTGGATCTTCAGATCATTCCAAGGAACTCTGATTCTGGTGGATTGTCGAATCATTTTGAGGATCATCGGATCATTTTGAGGAACTTCGGTTCATCTTTCATAGTGGATCTTCGGATCATTTTGAGGAACTTCGGTTCATCTTTCGTGGCGATTTTCGGATTCGCGTACTTCGGTTCATCTTTTGTGGTGGATCTTCGGATCATTTTAAGGAACTTCGGTTCATCTTTTGTAGTGGATATTTGGATCATTTTGAGGAACTTCAGTTCAACTTTTATGGTGATCTTTAGATTCGCCAGGAACTTCGGTTCATCGTTTGTGGTGTGTGCGACGATCTTCAAATCGTTTTGGTCTAGGACCGTGTTGATGTTTTGATATTGTTTTATCAATTTTCGTGTTGTCTTGATATGGGTCATCATTTCCTATTAGTAGCTATATAATTTTGGATGTGATATTCTTAAGTAGCACCAAGATTTCTTTGATATATTATATGGACATACTTGGGGTTTCACAGCTATATATGAACACTGGTTTTATTGTTGATATGTCATTATCTGTTTATATCTCTTGTTCGATCTCATTTTATTGTGATAAGTTCAGCTAGATTGATCCGTTTATTATTCATTTTCTCATCAATAATACTCGGGTCAGGCTGAGGTATTACAGATGCTTCTTCATGACTTCTAATGAGGACCATCTCTTGAAATTTTGCAGCTACATTAGCATTGTACTATTTTGGGTTATATGTATATGAGACTCCTATGCATACATATTTTTTTGGCTATAACTTGTACTTATTCTTTTGTTGTATAGTGGATCGAGTATGACCACTATCTTTTTATTTACGCTTATATGTTATAGTCGTATCTATTTCCGCCATAGTGACATGAATATATGTGTCGGAATCTGATTATATTTTTATGTTATGTTATGTTATTTTATATTAATTCCAAATTATATATAGCCACTGCGTAACGGTTTTGAACTTGAATTAGATGTGTTAGAATTCCTCTTGAGAATTAAAAAGTAAGACCTCACAACATGTATTCACTTATGTTTTATACTTATGTAAATGTTTAAAAACATGTATTTACAACACACAACCACAACACTTCATAATCACATATGTAACATAAAGAAGAACAATATTCGGACATAACATAACAAGCACACAGTTTGCTTTAAGATAAATCGCAGTGCCAAATTATATTACAAACCATGAATAAGTAGGAGTTTTAAAGAAAAATATTTCACTAAGTACCATACCATCAAAAAGTGCTAACCAGCTTTCTGAAGCCGTCATGCTTGGACCCTGTAACACCCTGTATTTTCTATGTTTATTAAAGTAACGAATTATAGAACACAAAATTTTAAAATTCAGAATTAAGGGAAACGGGTTACGCCATTGCGTTCGTCTCGAAATTGTGCTTGAGATAGATCCGAGTTTGCGTGAATCGGACTCCGTATGAAGAAGTTATGGAGTTTAGAAGATTTCATGTTTAAACACAAAATTATAATTAAATAATTTAATTAAACAAAAACAGTTTAAATTTTGAAAATCACATAGCTCAGCTGGGCGGGGAAATCCCGCCCATAGGGGTCGACTCCCCAGGGGGGTCGACATAGGTATCGACCCCCAAGAGGGGTGTCGACTGGGGTGTCGACCCCCCTATAAGGGTCGACCCCCTCGCCTAGGGGTCGACTCCCCCAGGGGGGTCGACATAGGTGTCGACCCCCCAAGAGGGGTGTCGACTGGGGTGTTGACCCCCCCCATAAGGGTTGAGCCCCTCGCCTAGATCCAAACAGTGACGATTTTCTGACTTGTTGCTGAGTGTTTTATGACTTGCTGCTGAGCCACTAGGGCATAAGTAGCAATTTCTGGATAACTCTATCTAGTCTGGACGGTTGTGATCGCTCCTAGGATAATCTAACGGCTCACATAAGTTTAAACCTCTATAAAAGC
The DNA here is from genome assembly GCA_030737875.1 of Allium sativum. Taxonomy (NCBI): domain Eukaryota; kingdom Viridiplantae; phylum Streptophyta; class Magnoliopsida; order Asparagales; family Amaryllidaceae; genus Allium; species Allium sativum. The sequence goes on along the minus strand of JASFAX010002373.1, from coordinate 19,784 downwards.
AACCCTAATCCTCAACCCTAAATCACCCAAATTCATTCCAAGGAGCCACTATGCTGTCCATGATCGACCTAGCCTAGCCACCATTTCTTCTTAACTAGGAAGCAAGTTAGAAGCTATGAATTAAATCAAAATTAGATAGTCTATGTCAAGGGGAATCAAATCAAAATTAGATAGTCTACGTCAAGGGATTGCTTTTCAGTTTCAGAAAACAGATCCCAGAAAACAAGACTTTCTTTTGCTTGTAAGTCCTGTTATTATTTAGATGTGAACAATTAAAAGTTATGATTTGTAATAAAGTGAAAACTAGAGTTATGCCTAAGTTGTAAGATAATGGTGACGCTGATTCATGTCTATTCTTTTAGCGATTCTATCATATATGCCTATGAGATTATTGTGATTTATTGGACTCATTATGTATGTTAAACCGATCATGTATTATGTAAATATGGCGACTCTTTCATGTTATGTTACATGCAAGTTTTTTAGGCTAGGTTATATATATATATATATATATATCTACATTTTCCTATGTTAAGATTCATGTTTATTGGATCCAAAATAAAAGTTCACATTCACATGCCTAGTTGGATTTGTGTAATTCTATATGCTTAAGATTCATGTTTATTGGGTCCAAAATAAACGTTCACATTCACATGCCTAGTTGGATTTGTGTAATTCTATATGCTTAAGATTAATGTTTATTGGATCCAAAATAAATGTTCACATTTACATGCCTAGTTGGATTTGGGTAATTTCACATGCTTAAGACTCGTGTTAATTGGATCCAGAAATGCAAGTTCATTATTTTATGCCAAGTTTACATGACACATGTTTTATTAGATCCTTATTATTTTATGTTGTATGAATGGTACATGCTCCTTTCTTTCCCCTTTTGTATATAAGTTAGGCTAAGTTGCGAGCCTAACATTCTATGTGAGTTTTGCGAACGTATAACGTTGGGGAAAAACCTTTAATTTCAAATTATTGGCATAATTTGGCCCATATATATATATGAATGATTAGTGGCATAAAAATGGTATAATTTATATACCTTAAAATTGTGAACATGATTTAGTAGGTAAATGGGGCATGACTTGAATGACAATAATTATGGATAATTTACATATATATATAGAGTAAATATGTAAATTAAGTAAAAGATGAATATGCCTAACCCGAGGTTAGATTGAGTTATGGTGTAGGACTGCCCGGAACCGCCTGGCACATCAGGCAACTGTAACAACATAGATCTAATGTGAGAGGTTAGCTCATCAAGCCCAAAAGAACCCAAGGTTAGATTGAGTTGCAGTGTAAGACTGCCCGGAACCGATCGGCACATCCAGCGACCGCAACAATACATATCTAATGTGAGTGGTTGGTGCTTTAATAAATGAATTAAAGCTAAGACAGGAATGGTATGGTTAAGTTAATTAAGGCAACACTTAACCAATGAAACATGTTAACTAAACTGATGGGTGGGGTAAGGTTAATCTGAGAACACTTAACCATTTAACATGTTGATTAAGAAACCCTAGTAACGGGGACCCATTTCAGTAGTAACCCACATAGATGTATCATGGTACCCTGAACTAGGCAGGGCGAGGCACGATTACTGGGCTGATTATAAGCGATCAAAACAACGGCGCGTGGTGCGTCATTGCAGGTTCCGACGAAGTGCAGGCGTGCACGTACTCCGAAGTGGAAAAATCGGGCACTGGGCATCAGTAGTTATACACTGCATCTTGAATTGTGTCGAATTGCCACCATACGATTTGATACACCCCATAGTGGGACCAGCACAGGTATCTACAATCAAGCGGGGTCGAATAACACAAGTGGTAAACGTATACGAGTAGGAGCCGATCGAAAGAGGGGATCATTTAACTTGAACACATGGTGCTAGCTGAAACACTTGTAAGTGGGTGCAGAGAAATAGAAATGAGTGCGATAGCATATTCAGTTTTATTATCTTATTTCTAGGGTACTGTCCTAAGTTCAGTTTATTTATGTCATAATAATTTTTCCTGTTTACATGCTAAATAATCTCTGGACTTACCAGATTCATGTCTGACCCATTTTCATTCGTCTTCTTTTCTTTCGTCCACCCCCCCCCCCCCGGTCCGCAGGGAGGGAATACTTCAGCTTAGTTCGGAACACTTCCAGCTTGAAGAGAGTGGATGTATTGCTTGGATTATCTTTCCTTGGGCTATGTCTTTGGATACTCTCTTATTGGGGATTTATGCTGCCTGACTGTTGTTTTAATGCTTCTTTATGTTTTAATTCAAGACAGAGATTTTGTTGTAATAATTTGGAAGTTGGCTTGAGGCAGTTGTTGTAATGTTTTAACTGAACCACGTACTTATGAAATAACCTTTTTCCGCTGTTTATATGTATGTCTTGTAAATTATCTGTATCTTTTACCTATGATGCTCCACCGAAGTTAAGGCATTCCCTTTGTGAGTGACCTTAACGAAGGTGGGGTGTTTCACTTGGTATCAGAGCCGATGGTTGTCAGATCAGATAAAAAAATTTGGAAACTAATTTTCAAAAAGAAGTTTAAAGAAGCATTTTCAAGAAAAAAAAAGTGTTGTTTTTATTTTAAAAGGCATAATCCCCCAAAGCCATATGCACTATCTTTCTATCCTTTGTTTTGAATCTTTTCTTTTTCGTTTCAGCATGTCTGGGGATCTTAACCTTCCAGAGGGCGTACCGGTACTTGGCTGGTTCAAAAGGTACCTAGAGGCTAGGGCTAATGATGCAGGCCCAGCAGACGTTCCTCCTCCCCCAGTTGCAGTTGTTCCTCCTCCTCGTGTAAATGCTTTCTCAAAGATATGTAGGGATAGCCATGGGTGGAAAGAACTTTAATGGGACTGATTCATTTGTAGAAGCAAGAAACTGGCTCAAAGAAACCGAGGACTTGTTTATTATCTTCGAAGTGGACAATAGGCAGAAGATACAATTGACCATATAGTTGCTTAAAGACGAAGCCTCTTATTGGTGGGAAGTTACTAATGCTGAGAGACCAGTTGAAACCTGGGAGGATTTCAGAATGAGGTTTGAAATGAAATTCCTCTCACTGGCTGAACGTAGCCTACAGATGGAGAAGTTCTTAGCTCTCAAACAGGGAAGTATGTCGGTTAAGGAATACGTCAACCAATTCAACCAGCTGGCTAGATTCAGACTGGAGTTAGTGAACACTCCCCATAAGAAGGCTCTCCGTTTTGTTAAAGGGTTGAATGAGCCACTGCACAGCCTAGTTATGCCCCATATACCTATGGGTACGACTTATGAGAGACTGGTGGACATGGCACTGTTACAGGAAGAAGACAAGGATGATAAGAAAGAGGCAAAGGTGGAAGCACCTCAAGATAAGAAAGTGGAGGGATCGCAGAATAAGAAGACAGATTCAAAGAAGGGCGGGAAGAACAACAAACCCCGTGACAAGAGGAAGCAAAAATTTTGTGGCATTCCTGGACATCTGATTAAGGACTGCAGAAAGAAAAAGAGGAAGATGAGTGGTTGTTTTCACTGCGGCGAGATAGGTCACATGGCTAAGGACTGCCCAAGAAAGCAAGGACAAGGGCAAAGGACTAGATCTACTTCTGGAGGGCAGGTTCACGCTCTCATAGCACCTCCGCAAGAACGAGGTAGAAATATTTCTGTTGAGAGTTTAGTTTATCTTTTTGATTATCTTGTTCGTACACTCTTTGATTCTGGTGCATCGCACTCTTTTATATCTACTACTCTAGTTGAATCTCTGCACCTAGATACCAGTATGGTAGAGGATCCCTTGGTTGTTTCAAATCCAATTGGGGGCTCGGCTTATTTGTCAATGATTTGTTTGGATTTGGAATTTTCAATACTAAGCGTTGGGTTTAGATGTAATGCCTATGTTTTGGGCTTCACGGGCTATGGGTTGATTCTAGGCATGGATTGGTTATCCAGTAATGGTGCCTTCCTCGATTGTGAAAAGAGAGTGGTTAGACTTATGACTCACCTCGGTAACACTCTCAAAATTTCTTGTAATCCCATGCATTCTGTTATGCTTAGCTACCTAGAATCGCTTGATGTGTCTGTTGAAAACTTGCAGTCTGTTAGGGTAATCCATGAATACTCAGATGTATCAGAAGAGGTGAAGGGCTTGCCTCCGAAGCGGGGGATAGACTTCCATATATACCTTGTTAAAAATGCAAAACCCGTAGCTCTACCCGTTAGACATATGGATCCAAGGGAGAGGAAAGAGCTTAGCAAGCATGTTAAAGAGCTACTCAAAAAGGGGTTTATAAGGCGGAGTATTTCCCACTGGGGTGCTCCAGTAGTATTCGCAACCAAAGAAGATGGTTCACTTCGCCTATGCGTTGACTATAGGGAGCTAAACAAGTTGACCAAGAAGAATAGGCACCCACTTCCAAGAATACATGACTTGTTTGATCAGCTTGTTGGTGCATTGGTTTTCTCCCAACTAGATATGGCTACAGGGTTTCATCAGCTAAGAGTGGCTGAAGAACGCATTAACAAAACCGCGTTCAGAAACCCGGATGGTTTCTTCGAATGGCTTGTCATGCCTTTCGACTTGACAGATGCACCTGCTTATTTCGTTGACTTGATGAGCAAGGTGTTCAGGGAGTTCCTCAATAAGTTTGTGGTGGTCTTCGTAGACGACATTTTGATTTTCTCGAAGAATGAAGAAGAGCATGATCTGCATTTAAGGGAATCATGGATATGCTTCATGCACATCAGCTGAAAGCCAAATTCTCCAAATGCCATTTCTGGAGAGAAGAAGTAAGGTTTCTTAGACAAGTGGTGTCCAAAGAGGGGATAGCTGTGGACTCCGCAAAAGTTGTTGCGGTGCAAGATTGGAAGGTTCCACGGAATGCAACCGAAGTCCGAAGCTTTCTCGGGCTAGCGGGCTTTTACCGAAAGTTCATTAAAGATTTTGTGAAAATCCCAACCCCACTCACAAGATTGACAAAGAAGAACCTAACTTTCGCTTGGGATTTGGATTGCGATGTTGCTTTCCAACGTTTGAAAAGGGCTCTAACAACAGCCCCAGTTCTGACATTGCCTGATGGGAGCAAAATGTTTACCGTATACACAGACACATGCGGTACAGGATTAGGCGCTGTATTGATGCAAGAAGGCAAGGTAGTTTGTTATGGGGGAAGGCAATTGAAGGCACATGAAAAAACTACCCAACTCATGATTTGGAGCTAGTTGCCATTGTTTTCTCTCTTAAGTCGTGGCGTCATTATCTACTAGGAGAAAGGTTTGAATTGTTTACTGACCATAAATCATTAAAGTACCTTTTCTCACAGAAAGATCTTAACTTAAGACAACAAAGGTGGATGGAATTTCTGGCCTCATATGATTTTGAGATTTCCTATAACCCTGGCAAGGGCAATGTGGTAGAAGACGCCTTGAGTATAAAGAAGCTGACCTTGAGTTCTCTCTTTATAAAAAGGCAAAGCTTGGAGTACATTGCAAACTTTGACTTTAGACCCTCCTCTGAATTTGTACCTGGTTTGTTAGCATCGCCAGAGGTGCGGCCTACTCTTTTGGACTCAATAGGAACCGCGCAACGTGAATACCCTCAGCTAGTTGCTATGATGGATAAACTAATTAGGGGTAAGACTTCTAGTCACCTCGATAGATACTCCATCGATGATAAGGGTTGGTTGAGACAGGATGGAAGGCTATGCGTCCCACAAGCAAAGGATTTGGTGAAGACGGTTCTCGAAGAAGCACACCATTCTAAGCTGACCATATACCTAGGTGGAGACAAGATGTATAAAGACATAAAAAGGGTTTTCTTTTGGAATGGCATGAAGAGGGATGTAGCTGAGTTCGTCGCTAAGTGCTTGATATACCAGCAAGACAAAGCGGCGCAGAAGAAGCCTGGTGGTTTGCTTCATCCTTTAGAGGTCCCACAGTGGAAATGGGATAGCATTTCGATGGACTTTGTTGATGGGTTGCCTAGGCCAAGAAGGGGAAATACCAGTATTTGGGTAATAGTGGACAGGCTCACTAAAAGCGCTCACTTTATACCTGTTAAGAGTAGAAGGACTATCTCATCCTTAGCATCCATTTATCTTAAAGAGATAGTTCGACTCCATGGGATACCCTCCAGCATAGTGAGTGATCGAGATTCTATATTTACGAGCGAGTTTTGTAAGAGTTTGTAAGAGGCTGTAGGCACACAACTATGCTTAAGCACGGCCTATCACCCCCAAACTGATGGTCAGACGGAAACGGTGAATAGAGTATTAGAAGACCTCTTGAGATTTTGCATTCTTGACTTTGGAGGAACATGGGAGGATCATCTTCCTTTGGTGGAATTCGCTTACAACATTAGCTACCAAGCCACCATAGGCATGGCACCCTTCGAGGCTTTATATGGAGGACCATGTCGATCACCAACTTGTTGGTGGGAGTCTACAGACAAGCTCGTACTCGGGCCAGACATGATTAGAGAAACTTCAGAAAAGGTGGACTTGATAAGAAGACGGATGAAGACTGCACAAGATAGACAGAAGTCCTACGCAGACAAAAGGAGGACCGAACTTGAGTTTGAGGTTGGAGATAGGGTGTTCCTTAAAGTATCTCCTTTGAGTAAAGTCATTCGATTTGGGTCCGCAGGAAAGTTGGCACCAAGATTTGTAGGACCATTTCCTATCATTGAAAGGATTGGGACGATGGCTTACAGAGTAGAGCTACCCGAAAGACTGGCTGGAGTTCACAATGTTTTTCATGTTTCTCAACTTCGAAAGTGCTTACATGAGTCTACGAAAGTTGTGGAGCAAAGTATACTAGAGAAAGTAGAAGTGGAACGAGAAGCGACTGTGAGAAGAGTTCCAACTCGTATCTTGGGTACGGAAGCCAAAAAGCAACGCAACCGTGAAGTCAAGCTTGTTAAAGTTCAATGGAGTGACGCTGAGGAAGATGCGACTTGGGAAACTGAGAGAAAAGTACGCACCGCCTACCCTTTTCTTTTTTAGGGTACATTCTTTATCTCTTTTTCCATAAGTTTATACGTTCTTATATCTATCTTTTAAGTATATCTCCTCGGTCCTATTCTTGATCCTTAGGTAGAAACCAATGGATGTAAACATGTATTTGAAACATGTTATGGTTGATGGTTGCAAGTGGTTGCTCGTGGGTGCATATACACACACATTAGGTGTTAGATCGGCTCAGTCACTTTCATACTGCATATGCATAAATGTATTTGTATATAGATTGAAACCTGTAATGTTATCATATAGACGTTGCATTTGTATGGATGACTGTGCACTCATGTAGAAAGTATGATTAGGAATAATTGCATGCATAATGGACTCATGGCACTGACATAATTTGCATTAAGAAGGTCAACTGAATCAGTAGCCGCCTGATTTTGCATTAGATAAGGACATATACACACACTATGCATACAATCATGAAAGCATTAGAAATATTTTAAGGACAATGGATGTCGGTGTGTGATGGTTGAGCAGATGGATGATTGGATGGTAGGATATACATTCTTCGTGACATGAAGATTTCGGGGACGAAATTCTTTAAGGAGGGGAGAATGTAACACCCTGTATTTTCTATGTTTATTAAAGTAACGAATTATAGAACACTAAATTTTAAAAGTGAGAATTAAGGGAAACGGGTTACGCCATTGCGTTCGTCCGGAATTCTTCTTGAGATAGAGTCCGAGTGTGCGTGAATCGGACTCCGTATGAAGAAGTTATGGAGTTAAGAAGATTTCATGTTTAAACAGAAAATTATAATTAAATAATTTAATTAAACAAACACAGTTTAAATTTTGAAAATCATGTAGCTCAGCTGGGCGGGAAAAATCCCGCCCATAGGGGCCGACTCACCCCAAGGGGGTCGACATAGGTGTCGAACCCCCAACAGGGGTGTTGACCCCCCTATAGGGGTCGACCCCCTCGCCCAGATCCAAACAGTGACGATTTTCTGACTTGTTGCTGAGTGTTTTCTGACTTGCTGCTGAGTCACCAGGGCATAGGTGGCAATTTCGGGATAACTCTATCTAGTCTGGACGGTTGTGATCGCTCCTAGGATAATCTAACAGCTCACATATGTTTAAACCTCCATAAAAGTGACCTTAGTCCTCAACCCTAAATCACATAAATTCATTCCAAGGAGCCACCATGCTGTCCAGGATCGACCTAGCCTAGACAGCATTTCTTCTCAACTAGGAAGCAAGTTAGAAGCTGCGAATCAAATCAAAATTAGATAGTCTACGTCAAGGGATTGCTTTTCAGTTTCAAAAAACAGATCAAAACAAGATTTTCCTTTGTTTGTAAGTCCTGTTATTATTTAGATGTGAACAATTAAAAATTATAATTTGTAATAAAGTGAAAACTAGAGTTTTGCTTAAGTTGTAAGATAATGGTGATGCTGATTCATGTCTATTCTTGTAACGATTCTATCATATATGCCTATGAGATTATTGTGGTTTATTGGACTTATTATGTATGTTAAACCGATCATGTATTATGTAAATATGGCAACTCTTTCATGTTATGTTACATGCAAGTTTTTTAGGCTAGGTTATATATATGTTTAGATCTACATTTTCCTATGTTAAGATTCATGTTTATTGGATCCAAAATAAAAGTTAACATTCACATGCCTAGTTGGATTTGTGTAATTCTATATGCTTAAGATTCATGTTTATTGGATCCAAAATAAACGTTCACATTCACATGCCTAGTTGGATTTGTGTAATTTTGTATGCTTAAGATTCATGTTTATTGGATCCAAAATAAAAGTTCACATTTACATGCCTAGTTGGATTTGGGTAATTTCACATGCTTAAGACTCATGTTGGATCCAGAAATGCAAGTTCATTATTTTATGCCAAGTTTACATGACACATGTTTTGTTAGATCCTTATTGTTTTATGTTGTATAAATGGTACATGCTCCTTTCTTTCCCCTTTTGTATATAAGTTAGGCTAAGTTGCGAGCCTAACATTCTATGTGAGTTTTACGAACGTATAACTGGGGTAACGTTGGGGAAACACCTTTAATTTCAAATTATTGGCATAATTTGGCCCATAAATATATGAATGATTAGTGGCATAAAAATGGTATAATTTATATACCTAAAAATTGTGAACATGATTTAGTAGGTAAATGGTGCATGACTTGAATGGCAATAATTATGGATAATTTACATATATATATTGAGTAAATATGTAAATTAAGTAAAAGACGAATATGCCTATTCCGAGGTTAGATTGAGTTACGGTGTGAGACTGCCCGGAACCGCCCGACACATCCAGCAACCGTAACAACATAGATCTAATGTGAGAGGTTAGCGCATCAAGCCCAAAAGAACCCGAGGTTAGATTGAGTTGCGGTGTAAGACTGCCCAGAACCGACCGGCACATCCAGCGACCGCAACAATACATATCTAATGTGAGTGGTTGGTGCTTTAATAAATGAATTAAAGCTAAGACAGGAATGGTAGAGTTAAGTTAATTAAGACAACACTTAACCAATACAACATGTTAACTAAACTGAATGGGTGGAGTTAGGTTAATCTGAGAACACTTAACCATTTTAACATGTTGATTAAGAAACCCTAGTAACGGTGACCCATTTCAGCAGTAACCCACATACATGTATCATGGTACCCTGAACCAGGCAGGGTGGGGCACGATTATTGGGCTGATTATAAGTGGTCAAAACAACAGCGGGTGGTGCGTCAGTGTAGGTTCCGACGGAGTGCGGGCATGCATGTACTCCGGAGTGGAAAAACCAGGCACTGGACATCAGTAGGTATACACTGTGCATCCTGAATTGTGTCAGGTTGCCACCATAGGATTTGATACGCCCCATGGTGGGACCATCATAGGTATCTACAATCAAGCGGGGCTGAATTACACAAGTGGTAAACGTATATGAGTAGGAGCCGATCGATAGAGGGGATCATTTAACTTGAACACATGGTGCTAGCTGAAACACTTGTAAGTAAGTGCGGAGAAATAGAAATGAGTGCGATAGCATATTCTGTTTTATTATCTTATTTGTAGGGTACTATCCTAGGTTCAGTTTATTCATGTCATAATCATTTTTCTTGTTTACATGCTAAATAATCATTGGACTTACCAGACTCATGTCTGACCCATTTTCTTTCGTCTTCTTTCCTTCTGTCCCCCCCCCCCCCCCCCACACCCACCCACACACACACACAGGTCCACAAGGAGGGAATACTTCTGCTTAGTTCGGATCACTTCCCGCTTGAAGAGAGTAGATGTATTGCTTGGATTCTCTTTCCTAGTGCTATGGCTTTGGATACTTTCTTATTGGGGATTTATGCTGCCTTACTATTGTTTTAATGCTTCTTTATGTTTTAATTCAAGATAGAGATTTTGTTGTAATAATTTGGAAGTTGGCTTGAGACAGTTGTTGTAATGTTTTAACTGAACCACGTACTTATGAAATAAATTTCCTTTTTCCGTTGTTTATATGTCTATCTTGTAAATTATTTGTAACTTTTACCTATAATGCTCCACGGAAGTTAAGGCATTCCCTTTGTGAGTGACCTTAACGAAGGTGGGGTGTTTCAAACCCGCACTAGTATCTCCCCCCTTTGGATTACAATGGTCGGAGCTAGAATCAGGAACTTCTTCTGCAAAGCTACATGACCATTGAAATGGAGCCAGACAAAAAGCTTGAGATGACTGAGAGTCGGTACAAGAAATTTTCTCCCAAATCTTGTTTAAGAAGCTTTGATTGAGTCGAATTTCTTGTTTGTTTTATGCTCAAAACGCTTGAGACCCAGATGTATTTTAGATTGATTGCGAGAGAGCATGACTAAGGCTTGTTTGGATGGAAGATCGGGAGAGATAATGTGAATACCTTCTTCTTCTTCCCTTTGACGTCGACGATGAGAGGATTCGGTTATAATAGTTTCCGGTTGTGATGCTACATGTTCGGTCCAAGTTCAAAAGTCATATATTTCAATATCGAGGGGTTCGGGTCAATATCCAAAAGCTTAAATGTTTTTGGCTCGATTTCTTTGACACTAAGAGAAGGAGTATCGGGTATTTGGACTTGAAAATCAAGGATAATTCGAGTAATATAGGCACCATAGTGAAGAGTCTTATATTTCCGTTTGTATGTGATATCCATCCATTCATCAAGAATAATATTTGCCCAATTTATTTGTTTGTTAGAATACAAGGCATGTAATGCTTGAAAATCGCGCTTATAAACTTTCTCATAACTTCCTTTATGAGGTTGAATATTCGTACCAAGATATGATTCAATAAGCATGCTTACGTTGGAGATGTGTAGAAGTAAGATTGTCCATGTTAAACAAACTATTGAAAATAAATTTGTGTGATATTTCATCTCTCACACTCATATCAACTTCTAAAGTATCAATATCAATTCTTTGACAAGCACATCTTAAAATTTGACCTAATATTTGAATTGGGAGAAGGATACGCTTGCCACTTACCATAGACCAAAAACAATCGGTACGTTTTGAGGTTGTGTGTGGTCTAAGTTCAAATTTACTAAGAATAATTTCACAAACAAATGATAGATTTTGACATTGTCACTGTTATAATCCATTAAGGACTCAAAATTAATGTTTCTAGCATGGTGAAGAAGATGATAATTAGAGAAAGCATCAAATTTGATGAAAGCACCTTCAGAAAACTTGGAATTCTTCATGGTTTTGTACCTCTCTTTGGTGGTGCAATCCCAAAGCCACTTTTGAATGAGTTCGTCGGAGGGAGGTTTTGATTCTTGAAGTCTTAATCTTTTTGGTTGGTTTTCTATGAAAATTTGTTAGTAGAAAACCGAATATTTTTGAGTGGAATGGTAATTTGGGGGCTAGGGTTATATCGAAGGTAAAAGAGAAAGTTAAAAAATGAATGGTTGAGATGAAAGGTTGGGTTAACAAAGAGACATGTACCTTTTAAAAAAAATCGTCTGTTCAGTTTCCAACGTCTGAATAATTAATTCAAACGTCTTATTTTTGTTAAAATCAGACCTGCAAGATTTTATTTCATTTTTGCGATGAATCAGTCGTCTGAATTTGATGGACCAGATGTCTGAATTTCCATGGAAGAAAATTCTAGTTTCAGCAGACAGATGTCTGTTTTGTATATGTCAAACATCTGTTTTAGTTATGAACGAAAACCGCAACGAAATAGTTCATTTTTGATTGATTTTAGATGTCTTGAATTTTTAAATTAGACGTCTGACTGACTAGGAAAAATTTCGTACTTGCAGATTTCAGACATCATTTTTATCTCTACCAAACGTCTGTTTTATATGTTGAAATAATTAATTTAGTGACATATATAATGCTGCTACACAATACGTCAAATATCAAAAAATAATCTTAAAGGAAAGCATGATTTAATTTTTAGGTGAAGGTGTTGGCATTTTTTGTGGTGTTGAGTTTCGTCGACCTTCATTCTTCATATATTTTTTATCCCAAGTGTTTTGACTTTATGAGGGTCTTTTAGGAGAATCTTTGTAGTATTTCATTGTGGGATTTACATGATTGTTTACAGTCCGATATGATGAAGATAGATCAATAGGAATTACTTGTATTGGAAGAGGTTTGGAAACATTTTTAGTCTTTGGATTACAGAACTTATAGCCAATTTTCTCGAGAAGGCTCAAGCGATTTGCGGTGAAGAAAAAAAAGATCATTTTCATTCCTTTGAATCCGGTGGAAATCCAGTATGATAGTCTCCCCATCTATATACTGGTTCATTTCTTGGTGTTGGTGAAGGAAGGTGAGGAGCTTCTACCGAGCTATCCGTTGAAAAAATTATGTTGATTGAGGAGTTGGAGTTATTTGAAGACATTTTGAGTTGTTTGTGTTCGTACTCCTTGTTTTGAAATATAGTTTGTGTTTTTGGTTTATCAAAGTTGTTTATTTATTGACTAATGGTTGCAAATAAGCAATGGTGTAAAAACAAAAGAGATTATAACTAGAGATTATTTTATTGGTTTAAAATATACTTGAAAATGAGTGGTTTGAAGAATGTTGAAATATAACTAATTTTAAGATCATAGTTTTTAGTTCTTATATTACTTTGAACTCTTGTCGTGATGAAACAAGTTTTTATTAACTATTACGGCCTTTATATATCTTTTAGAGACATAATTCCTAATTCTTGTTGGAGTTTTACAAATGTATTTTCTAATATTGGTTTGGTAAATATGTCTGGTATTTGATTTTCAGCAGAGATATGTTCCAAGTTTATAATATCTTTTTCTATATTATCACATAAGAAATGGTAACGAATGTGAATATGATTAGTTCACGAGTGATTTACAGGGTTTTTGGATGAATTGGTTGCGCTTGTATTATCACAGTATATTGTTGATTTAGTCAAGTTGATGCCAAAATCTCTGAGTGTGTTTCATATAAATTACCTGATCACATGCTAAAGCAGCAGATATGTATTCAGCTTCACATGTTGAGAGAGAACCACAATTTTGATTCTTACTAAACCAAGATACACGTGATTTTCCAATAAAATGGCACGTACCACTTGCATTTTTCCTATCCGTATGAGATCCACCAAAGTCAGCATCATTGTAAGATACTAATTTTAATGGAATTCCTTCGGATTGAAAAGACTGAAGTCCTTAGTATTATTAAGATATCTCAGAGTTCATTTCATTGCTCTTAAATGTGATTGTTTAGGATCTTCTTGGAATTTGGTGCATAAACACACACTCATCATTATATTAGGGCGGCTTGCAGGTAATTAGAGTAGCGAACCGATCATACTTATATATAGCTTTTAATCAACAATTTTCCTTTTTCGTCTCGATCAAGATGAGCTGTAGTACTCATAGGAGTTGGTTTTCCAAAAGTATTGTCCAGACCAAATCGTTTAATTAAATTATTACAATATTTTTCTTGATTAATAAAAACACCATTTGAAAATTGTTTAATTTGTAATCCGAGAAAGTATGATAACTCCCCCATATGTGACATTTCAAATTCATTTGTCATAATAGAAGAAAATTCTTTACATGATTTTTCATTGGTTGAACCAAAAATGATGTCATCTACATAAATTTGCATAATTAAAATATCTTTATTTGTATTTTTAATAAACAACGTTTGATCAGATTTTCCAACTCAAAATCCTGAGTTTATTAAATAATTTTTAAGTCGGTCATACCAAGCTCGAGGTGCTTATTTTAGACCATATATAGTCTTTTTAAGTTTATAGACATAGTCTGGATGTTTTTCGTGTATAAATAAAGGAGGTTGTTCTACATATACATTTTCTTTAATATAACCATTTAGTAAAGCACAATTAACGTCCATTTGATAAATTTTAAAGTTATGTAAACATGCATAAGCTAATAAAATATGTATTGCTTTAATTTTTGCTACAAGAGAAAATATTTCTTCATAGTGAAAACCATTTTCTTGATTATAGCCTTGTGCTACTAATCTAGCTTTGTTTCTTGTAATATTTCCCAGTTCATCTGCTTTATTACTATAAACCCATTTAGTACCTATGACTGATTGATTATCAGGACGAGGTACCAACTCCCAAACATCATTCCGTTCAAACTAATTTAATTTGAAGTGACCCGAACTTCCCCGGTCTCCGAAGAGAATTGACACAACGAATTACTTTGAGGACAAGACGTATTGGAACACAGACAAAAGAACATTTCATTGTTAATTACAACAATTCCATCAGAATACAAGAGTATAACGAGTATAAATAAATATTACACAAAAAATATCAAAGATTTAATTTACATTTAAATACATCGCAGCGGAAAATAATACAAAACACAACTAGAAGTAATACACGGATACAGAGCTTTCCGAGTATCGTTCCAGCTGTAAATCAGGATCCTGTGAATATAAATCTGCAAAACGAAAACTACTAGCTGCCCGTGTCAAAAATTAGGGCACCTAGAGTTTAGGTTAAAACAATAAACTCCAGGTTAGTCATGTGACTGGTGTGAGAACTAAAACAGTTATTAATCTTTATTTTAAAGTTAAGTAAATTAAGGGACCACGCCGTATAACACGGAACGGGGTTCCTCCCAAGAATACTAGTGCATAAAACAACAGCGTAATGCTAAATAAAGAACAATGAAGCTATTATAAGACCCAGGTCCCATCACACAAGGCAACGCAGGCCGGAGGATAATGCTTTTACCTTATAATAGCCAAGAATGCTTGATACGTTTAAAACAAATCATTTGATACTATTATAAGTGCATAGTGTATAAACAACTTCAAATCTTAAGTATCAATCATAGACGGCATAAGCGCCCCATCCCACTATGTCGCCATATATAGGATTACAACTAAAATCAAAACGTCATGTATTGGAAGTTGGATTTCCATCTGTGAACCGAGGCAAAAGATAGTCCTCTACCGATTCGAGACTCTCTAGCCCGAGCCTCAGGATCAGAGCTCGAGTGACCCTTGGATCATCAGGGGCGGTCCAACGATGTGGATTAAAATGCCTGAACACTGTGTCTCCCTACCCTTTGGGGCGTAAATGAGCCAACGAATGACTCCATCAGTGTAAAGACCCGCAAATTCCCACCCTTTGAATCAACCATAAACCACACAGGTCTGACCCAAAAAGTGAAAATCTACGAATACTTTAACTTTGGGAATACAACATATTAAAACAACAACAGAAGACTTTTATAACACTATAATAAATGTTACATCAGAGTACAGAATATGCATATCAGAGTACATTGGAATATAATTACAGCGGAAGATAAATACAAAAAATGTAATATACTGCAACGGAAGAACACAGCGGAAGACTCTCTATCTCTGGACACAGCTTTAAGCTTCAACCCAGAATCCTGCTTAATATATCTGCAAAAATAGCTACTCGACTGCCCGTGTGGAAAATATGGGCACCCGAGTTTGCCAGTGGACAAACTACAAGTCAGTCATGGGACTGGTTTGAGAATTCTACCTAACCTATAAAATATAATAAGGCTAATCACAGGACCACGCCACTTTCGCGGAACAGGTTTTCTCCTATGGATTGTCAGTGCATGACTAAAGTAAATCGTCAAAATAACGCAATGCTTTTTAGAAAAATGAAACCATTATAAGACCCAAGTCCCATCACACAATGCAACGCAAACCGGAGGATAGGGTTTTACCTTATAATGATCCAAAGATGCTTGATACGATAAACACGGTATTATATAATAATAATGTGTAACCAATTTGAAATACATCAAAGTAAATGTATCAATCCTAGACGGCATGAGTGCCCCATCCCACTATGTCGCCATTTATAGGTACACAATCAAAACCGCGTGATGTCGTATTGGAAATTTGGGTTTCCATCTGAGTCAAGGCTAGGGAGGAGATCCTTACCGACTCGAGACACTCTAGCAAATGCCCCAGGATTGGTACTCTGTCCAACCCTTGGATCCTGCAGGGCCGGTCCACACTTACTTTTGTGGATTAGAAATGCCTGAACACACGTTCCCCGGTCCTTTTGGACCTATAATTCGGCTAGTGGCGACCGCATAAACCGAGGCCTCGAAAAATTCAACAACCACAATGAATAAATGCCAGCGCTGGTAGGTCCCTGGCACCACTCTAGCTAGAGAGAAACGTGTGCACTCCCTGCGTTCCCTTCTCCCGTTTTAGACTCTACCGGGCTGTGAGGCTCGCGAAGTCACGTTACACAAAGTTATGCCTAAATAGACTATGCTTTGATCATCCCACAAGGCTCTGCTTTGCAACAATAAGCCTTGATCAAGTGGAACATGGCATACCACATCAACAACTCATATCATGCGATCGGTAATTATTTAACATAAAAAAGGGTGTTAAGCAAGAGAATAAATCCTCCGCCACCATGCATTTATATATTAAATAAAAACCAATTTAATTACATGAAATAAATTTCAATGTCAGGCATGCTATCCATTTACAAGTCCATTCTGGGTCTGAACGAAACAACGTATCCGTCGATCTCCAGTACGTCTGGAAGATCATCACTTTTTACCTTGCCTTGGGGGATCAGTCCCAATTCAAGATATCAGTCACCATCAAGCAAACGATGTGAAGCTCTCCGGTCTTCAGTCACCGTCTTCATCTTCGACTCTTGGTCGTCGTGATGATTATTCAGAATGGGTTAAACCCGGTCTTTCTGAATATCTCGCGTAATTTGTGATTAAAAATCAAATATTGGAAAATCACCCATTACGCCGCATTCCAACTCCGAATATTCTTTTAAATAGTATACTCATATTAAAAGGTTTTCATTAATTTTATCAAAGATAAACTTTGAAAATAAAATTTTAAATCTTTCTTAAAAGATTTATTAAAACTCCAATTTTTAATTTGATATCAAAAATCATTATTACAAGGTTATTTATTTTAAGAAATAAATCTTGTCTTAAACCGGTTAAAGAACTTTTGTCCTTTAAAACACAGTTCACGATAAACCCACAAATCAATTTTCAAAATATGGAATTCCATAGAAATCAAATCAATACATAATCGCTATAAATTTCTGTATCGGACTAACAGTATACATGGAATAATGGCAAGGCCTCTAAAATTCCATATATAATATCGGTCTTCTATTACAGAAGCCCATTTCGATTATTACCAATCAAATTTCCACTTAATTCCAATTTTATATATTAAATTGGAAAATTTGATTTTTAGAAAATGCCCTTTTTAAAATCTATAAACTAGATTTATAAATTCCAAATAATAATTTCAATGTAAATTGGATTAAAGGACAAATGTCGTTTAAAAACATCGTCCACGATAAATCCACTTCACCTCTCAATTTATTTCATATCACTAAATATAATTTCAAAATCTAATAATCTTAATTAAGAGATTTCTCTTTAAATGTTAATACATTATAAAGAAAACATATTCTAAAATAATTATTAAAAATATTCTTTCTTTTTTTATAAAAGATTTTTAATTGTACAAATATCCTCCTTTAAAAGAACACCTGAATCGGAGTGCGACTCAATCATTCACCATATAATTTGGATTATATGGATTTCACACACATCATATATATTTCAATAACAATATATTCATCAAGTCATCCATTTACATCCAGTGTGTAAATTTCACTGTGTAATCGTTAAAATTAAATAATAACGCTTAACGCAGCCTGTCGATCTAACGATAGACATACCATTTAACATTGGGATTTGTGTCAGTCAAATATCATCCCAATACCCGTGTGGGGTTTTCAGCCAACACACTTCATATAGATATACAAATAAATAATTGGTTAATGGATTTAACCAATTTAAATTATGCTAACAATTGATGATTTTGAGCAGGTTATTTAATCCCAATGTTGAAATAAAATATAACTTTCTTGAGATATAAATTTATATGGCATTCCCTTTATTTCTTATATCCATATCGTAAAATTTCCCTTTCTTTACTACACTGCAAATTATAATCAACATTATAATGTAAAAATTTGTATCTTTCAATTACATTGCAAAAATTTCTTTTTATTTACATTATAAATGTAATTAATATTACAGTGGCAAATTTTAACTTATTAAATTACATTAAAAATGTAATTTTTAATTTTCATCGCAAATCCCTTTTACTAATTTCATATAAAAATGAAATCTTTAATTTACCATGCAAGTCCTCTTTTCTAATTACATATAAAAATGTATTTTTTTAATTATTTGTGAATCTTACTTCTTTATTACATTATATAAAAAAAATGTAAATTTTATTTCACATTATAAATTCAAGTCCCAATTACATAAAGAAATGTAATTTTCGTAATACAATACAAATTCATATTTTAATTACATTGAAAAATATAATTTTTATCATACCATTATAACTTATATATAAATTACATAGAAAAATGTAATTTTTATTTTATCGTTCTAATTCACATCTAAATTACATAGAAAAATGTAATCTTTATTATGCGATGGGAATTCACATTTTAATTACATAGAAAAATGTAATTCCTATCAAACGACATAAATTCATATTTAAATTACATCTAAAAATGTAGTTTTTATCCTACAGTGCAAATTCACATTTTAATTACATGTAAAAATGTAATTTTCATTCTACCGTTATTTTTCATCTCTAAATTACAAAAAATGTAATTTTAATCATGCAATGTAAATTTACATTTTTATATCATAGAAAAATGCAATTTTTTTTGTCATGCGGTGCAAATTCATATATAAATTACATATAAAAATGTAACTTTTGTTATGCAAAGTAAATTCACCTTTTTAATTACGTATAAAAATGTAATTTTATTCATGCGGTGGAAATTCATTCATAAATAACATACAAAAATGTAATTTATTTCATACGGTGTGAATTCATTCATGAATACATATAAAAATGTTATTTATTTCATACGATGAAAAATCATTCATCAATAACTTTTAAAAATGTTATTTATTTCATGCGATGAAAAATCATTCATAAATTATGTATAAAAATGTTATTTATTTCATGCAATGTATATTCATTCATAAATAACATATAAAAATGTTATTTATTTCATGCGATGAAAATTTATTCATAAATAACATATAAAAATGTTATTTATTTCATGCAGTGGAAATTCACTCATAAATTCCATAATAAAATATGTTTTATTTCATACAATGTAAAAACATCTTTTTTTATGTACAATGTAAAAATATCATCTTTTTATATTTCTCAATGTAAAAATATAATCTTTTCTATTTTACAATGTAAGAATAATAACTTCTTTATTT